>JAVJIF010023223.1:0-42500 GCA_038442645.1 Agave tequilana
ACTTGGCGAAGAAGTTCTACAAGAAGACTTTGATTTGTTTAATTTTAGTTTGTGTTTAGATCTTGTGTAAGTAGACTAGTATTGCTATGCTCAAGTTCACACACACACAAGTTTAATACGTTTGGTTTTTTGGTTTAACTGACTTTGGGATTTCAAATATACATATATATGATTTTTATATATATATAGAATCAAAATAACTTTACATGGTTTAATGTATATTAGATTTCATCTATATACATATATGCTTTATATATTTAGAAAAACTTATTTTGATGATTCTATTTCATGTGTTTAGAGTTTTGTAATTAACAAAACTTATTTTAGATTTAATATCAAAATATAGATATATCTTTTATATGTGTATTGGATTCTATCTATATACTCTATGCTTCATAAGAGTTTAAATATCTTATTTTTGTATTTTACAAGTTTGAGAAAAATCAGATTTCTATTTCAAGTTTGTATTTTAGAAAATTCCGATTTTGTGTCAAAGCTTAATTTCTATATCACAAAAATAGTTCAAATAGTTTGTAATATGTGTTGATTTTGTTAGCCCAGAGGCCCTTCCCTCTAGTTTTGATGATGATTAACTCATGTAGTTATAGTTTACTAATAATCTTGTAATATTTAGTTTTAGATATTTGATCAAGATATTAGTAGGTGATTAGCTTCAACAAAGGAGTTTTGAATCTTTCACATGTTGATTCAAGAGCTCGAGCGTCAAGATCGCATCTAGCACTCAGTTGGAGTCAAACTCGTTGGATCGTGTTTGGATCGAGTCGACTTGAAGACGAAGTTCTACAAGAAGACCTCGGTTTGTTTAGTTTAGTAGTTTAGATCTTGTGTAATGATTAGATAGTGTTATATGCTCAAGTTCACAGACACACACAAGTTTTCAGTTTATTGGTTTTTTTTTTGGTTTAACCGATATTGGATTTCATGTCAAAAACATAGATATATATCTTGTATATATTGGATTCTATCCATATACAATATGCTTCAAAGTTGTTTCAATATCATGTTTTTGTATTTACATAAGTTTTGGAGAAAACAGTTTTCTATTTCAAAGTTTGATTTTTGAAAATACGGTTTTCGTTTAAATGCAAAATTTTCATATCACAAAAAATGTTCAAATTGTTTATAATATCACAAAAATGTGTTGAATTTTAGTCACACATATTGTATTTCAAAGATCTAATAAGAACTTATTTTTGTGAAATTTATGTGATTTTATGGGAGTCAAAATACCTAAAGTTTTAATCCCTAAAATAGTTTGACCTAGCCTTCTGCCGGTCGACCGAGGTAGAAGTCGGTTGACCGGTCCGGTCGACCGATGTGCACAAACGTGCACAGTTGTTTTGACTGGAAGGCCGGTCGACCGGGTCGGTCGACCGCCAGAGAGCTTCTGCTCTCTGAAAATGGCCCCGGTCGTCCGGCAGAGAGCTCTGCTCTCTGTTTCTATACCTTGGTCGACCGGTGGCTTAATGGTCATAAAAATGACCGTTGACCGGTCGACCAGGCGGTCGACCGAAGGGCATTTCTGCCCTTTCCTGCTGCCAATGGGCAGATTTATTTTTGGTTATAAATACCCACTTCTTTGGGCTGTTTAGACAAGTTTTTCAAGAGCAAAAATCCTCATCTTCTTAAGTGTTTTAGCAACATATTTTTTAAGAGTTTTGGCTTAAAATTTTTGTCTTTATTTATTTTAAAGGGTTAAAAAAAATCAAGAAAAATAGAGTCTTTGGAAATTGGTTTTTGTTCTTCATTTCTATAACTATCTAGAAGTTTTCCCAAGAGTTTTTCTTTGTGATTTTGATTTTCAAACTTTTTTATTTTTCTCACATTTGAGCTTATCCTATCTATCCTATCTATTAGGATCTTGTTTTTGTGAGGAATATTGGTTTGTGGTTGTTGATACACCAAGAGTTGTACACTTCTTTACTTTGTAATATCCCTCTAGTAAGAGGCGATTGTGGAGGTTGTGTTTGGTTGTTGGTATCCCTCTAAGTGTAGAGGTGATTGTTGTTGGATTGCTAACTTTGAGCCTTATCGCTTTAGTGAGAGGTGATTGTTGTTTGACTAAGTGCTCATCCCTCTAAGTTTAGAGGTGATTGTTATTGTGCCTTACATCTTGTGTAGAGGTTGTATTTGTTAGAGAGAGGAGTTGTGTACTCCTAATTGTATTACCGAAATCCTCAGTGGAGGTTCCCTGTGAGGAAAGTCCTGTGTGGACGATATAGTGGAAATCCTTCTGTGTGAAGGCGGGGATGTAGAGCAGTGGCTCGAACGTCGAAACATATCTTGTTGTTTACGATTGATCCACTATCTCTAACTCTCTCTCTTATATTGTGTATTGCATCATATTGTTCGTATCATATATATGCTTGGGTTTGATTGTGTGCCATACTTGTGTTGAACCAATAGAGCTTTACATAGCACCTCAACTCTTATTTAGAGGAATTTAGAGAAGATAGTCTAGAGCCCTTTACCGAGAATTCGGCTGCACTCTTTGGTTACACTAAGTTTGTTGAAATTTAGTTTTAATTTCGCATTATTTATCATTAGATTAGCTATACACCTATTCTCCCCTCTAGGTGTACTTACAATTGGTATCAGAGCCTACGCTCCTGATATTAGGTTTAACCACCTAGGAGTGAGATCTTGGTTGGCTAATCTAGATTTGTATTTGCACACATACTTGTTGGCCCAAAGGCCCATCACTCTAGTTTTGATGATGATAACTCATGTAGTTATTGTACTAATGATCTTGTGTTTAATTAGTGACAGATTTGTTATCAAGATCTTAGTAGGTGTGGAGCTTCAACAAAGGATTTTAAGTCAGTTTTGGAGCTAGCACCGTTTGATCCATAGAGCTAGTGATCGAGTTATGGATCGTGTTTGGACCAAGTCAAGAAGATGAGAAGACTTCAAGTGAAGACTTCAAGAAGATGAAGACTTGAGTCTAGGTTTATTTTTATAAGATTTTGTTTTAGATAAAATGTAAAGGATAGAGTAGTTGGTGGATTGCTCAAGTATATATCACACACACACTCTAGATTTAGTTGTCTTTTCATAAAAGAATCTTCAGAATTAGAAAAGACTTTCATTTTGGAAAAATACTTTTTGGTGTTTTCTTATATACATATCTTTTAACCAAAACCATGTTTAGAGCTTAATGCCAAAAACATAGATATTTCATCTTAATTGTGTAGTGGATCATATCCATACACACTATGCTTTAATGAATTCAAAATATCTTGTTTTTGTATCATGAAGAAGGTTGGAAAACAAGTTTTAGAAAAATACAAGTTTTCATTTGAGCCAATATTTTCCTACTTACAAAAATAGTCCAATCTTTTATAACATGCCTTGATTTTGTGCAAGCATGTTTGTTTATCAAAGTATATTGGTAAAACTATTTTTGTAGATTTTTAAGTATTTTATGGGATTTTATTTCAATCAAAAAGACCAAGTTTTAAATCCCAGTTTTTTAGTTTCAGGCTTCAGCAAGTCGACTAGTCGACCGACCAAGTCGACTAGGGCTGAAGTCGGCCGACCGGCTCGGTCGACCGACGTACACGACGTGCACGCCTTGACCTGGCAGATGGCCGGTCTGCCGACCCAGTCGACCAGAATTGAGAGCAGTGCTCTCTGTTTATTTCGGTCGGCCGGGCGGTTGACCGGAGGCTCCAACGGTCAGATTTTTGACCGTTGGCGGTCGACCGGCCGGTCGACCGACAGGCCTGACAGAACCCCAACGGCTAGTTTTTCTAGCCCTATAAATTTGGGGGTTTGGCCATTGTTTTCACCAAGAATTGAAGAGTATTTTTGAGCCAGTTTTTCCAATCCTTTTCAGAGGTTTTTCTCCACAAATTTGAGAGCAAATATTTCCTATCTAAAGGGAAGATTTTATCAAGAGTGTTTAAAGTGATTCTTTGAGTTTTCCTCCACCATTCTCTTCCTTGTTTCTCTCACACAAACACTTGAGCATCCATTGATTATTCATTCTATAGGAGTGTTGTAGTGAGAGTGCTTTTAGGTGATCAAAGTGTTGTGATCACCAAAGATCTTTTCTTTGTACTTTGAGGAGGCGGGCAAGTGTGCTCGCGGTGATTTAGAGTTCGGTTGTGAACTCTTGGGTTGAGGTGCGGCCTCGACAAGCTTGTGGGGCTTGCGTGTGTACAGGACTAGGGAGTCCGAGGGATTGTAGGTGTTGCGGCACCAAGGAGAGATCCATTGGGATCGTGCATAGTGGAAATCCTTCGTGTGTCGAAGGCGGGGATGTAGAGCAAGTGTGCTCGAACCTCGAAACAAATTCCTTGTGTTTGCGATTGCTTTCTCTCTCTCTCTTTGTCTCTATTTATATCTTGCACACTCTTATTGTCTTTATCATTTACATGCTTGATATATTGTGTGCATAATTGATATACTTGCTTGGGATTGTTTGCTAACACTTGTATTCAACCAAGAGAGCCAACGCGGCACCTCAACCCATTCAAGGGGAATCTAGAGGAGTTTGTCCAGAGCCCTTCACGGGGAATTCGGCAACACTCTTGTGTTATACGTGGTGTTTAGTGTAATAGTTTTGTTTAGGTCATAATAGTTTACACTTCCGCATTATTTGGCATTTAGTGACCACTAGATTAGCCATCACCTATTCACCCCCCCTCTAGGTGAACTTACAATTGGTATCAGAGCTTGATACTCTGATTTGGGTCTTACAACCTAGAATTAAAGATCCTCATTTTTAGGCTAATCACAATATTTTATACACACACCATGGACTTCATGTCACCACCCACCTTTGACATTCTTAACATCCAAATTTGGAAGGTTAAGATGTTTTTGTACCCAAAGACCTAGGTTATCATGTTTATCTTGCCATCACTAATAATGATTATTATTTAAATGGCAAATTTTGAGGCTAATACAAAAGCCCTACATGCTTTAAGATCTACCCTAAATGATGATTATTTATCTAGGGTTGCTAATCTTGATTTGGCTTTTGTAGTTTGGAACACTTTGATCTCCCTTGGCGAAAATGATCAATACTATGCGGGGAGCGATTCGGACGTTGGAAGCAACACCTCCAACTTGTGCTATATGGTCCAATGGGATAACCCCCTTGAGGTAACTACCGAATCCGAGGTAGATGAAGATGATGACATGTCATATGATGAGCTTACTACATTTTGTCAATTATTGCTTGAAAAATATGACATGATTAAAAAGGATAATAAAAATTTGAAAAAGAAGTTTGATTGCATGCATATAGAACAAGATTCATTTAGAAACAAGATTGCATGCTTAGAAAAAGAAAAGGAAGATTTAAAAAATGAGAACGTTTCCTTATTTTCAAAATTGAATGATTTGTGTGAAGGAAACAATACTTTGAAAAATAAATTGATTTGGTGAAAAAACAAAGAGAAGTTATTTTCAAGAAAATAAATCTTTGAAAAGATAAGTTTTTTTGAAAAGGAAAAAGATTTTGTTTCTAAAAAGAAAAAGAAAAATGATTCTTTATCTCATCATGCTTTACATGCCACCACTAATGAGATTAAAGATTTGAAAAATAAAATGGATTGTTTGAGTTCAACTTTGAACTCTTGTGCATTTAACCATACTAGGTTAGAGTCAATGTTTTCAAAGAAACAAACTCCACACATTCATGCACAACATCATCATACATATGCTTATGTTGCACGTCATGATCACACTCCTACACATAAGCATACTAAGGTGTACACATGTACACATTGTGGCCGCAAAGGCCATTTAGCAAAATTTTGTTATGACAAGTTGCATCATTTTAATTTTGCTAATAATAAAAATTTTTGGGTTCCTTACAAGACTAACCCCAAAGGACCCAAGAAAATATGGGTACCAAAACCCCCACCCCATGTTTTTGATATAGGTGAGGGATCTCTCAAGACGTGAGAGATTTGGTGCCTTGATGGTGGATGCAAATGGACTTGATGAACACACATTTGATGCATCACTATCAAGGAGATTTTGGTGGGATGACCACCATGATTGGAGCTTTGGAGTTGGTAACAATCTCTAAACTCCTACTTCTTATGTACATGCTTTTTACATATATCACATTTTGAGCATGTTCATGTTTTTATTTGTTTTGTGCTTCATGTGGTGATAACATGCTTAGATGTAGTTTTTATCAAAACTTGTATTATACATGTACAAATAGTGAGCTACATTTGTTTTATATATGATTGCACTTCATGCTCATTTGTACCCACTATATGCATATGTATAGACTAGTTTTGATGATTCTCATTTATACATGCTTTGTCAATGTTTATGCTTTACTTCATGTATATATTATTAATTCAAATCTAATATACATGTTTACCCGTGAGTCTCTTGCCTTCATGCAAATACATTTGATAGACTCTTTTATGTTTGGGATATGTATGTGTATTGTTAGTTTTGGATAAATCATACATATACCATGAAGATTAGTGTTTTAATGAAAAATGATTTTTTTTAATGTGACTTATGATCTTTTTGAGCTTAAATGACTATTTTCATAAAATGCTATTTACATGATCTTTTAACACTCACATCTTCATTTATTATTTCATGACTTAGTTTCATGATCATTTTGAGCCTTATAGTCCATGAGTGATTAAACCTTTATGTACTTAGTTATGTTTTATGAAAACATATGATTTGATGTATTTGAAGGATTTTTAACTAGTTGTTCAAAAACTATTTTATACTAGTTATTTATTCTTCAATTAGTCTATAAGTTATACACATGATCCTATTTTTAATCCATTGGATAAATTATTTTGTGTTCTCAAGATTTGATGCTTCCTAAATTGAATATTAGTTTAAGTGTTAGTTTTTGTCAACACTAGGATTTATACTTGTACATATTATGGGCCACAAATAAATCTATATATGGTTGGGTTTGATTGCTTATTTGTGCCTATTTGGTGTGCTAGTATAGCCTAGCTTTGATGATCCTTACATTTTTAAACTTGTATTCCCATTTTGGATTTGTGTTATGATATGTGCTTTTATTTCATGTATATGTTTATTTTGCCAAACTTTAAGATATACATGTATACCTCTTGAGTCATTTGCCTTTCATGCAAATCTATATATATGGACTCAATTGTGTTTAGGGATATGTATGTATACTTCTTGTCTTGTCAAAACATACATATACCTTGAAATATAATTTTTTAATAAAAAAATTTTTGTGGTGATCTTTATGTTTTCAAAATTTATGATAATTTTCACATTATCTTATTTAAAGGAATATTGAGCTTCATTGCCATTTTCATGTGATTTACACATATTTCATGAAAAATATTTTTATTTTATTCCTTGATTGAAGGATTCCGTACTAGTTTTCAAATATTTTCATTTAACTAGTTCGAGTTCTTCATGTGGTAGATTATATGATGTATACACTTAAGCTTATTTTTTTATTGGTATTATTGGATATTTTCAATTGGTATCAATATGAACTTCTTTTGTATATACTCATATTTTGTTTTCCTATATATGTATGTATCAATTTCATTTGGTATACCCATTTTTCATACATATATATGAGTTATTTGTGCTTGAGTTAAAATTGTTTTATATGTTTAAAGCACAAAGTTATTTATGATAAGAAAATAATTTTTTTTAAGAAAAAATTCTCAAGATTTGTTTTATTGAGAAAATTCAAATTTTTGTTTTATAAGAAAAATTCAAAATGTTTGATTTGTATTGCCTATATGTAAGGAGAGCTTAACATCTCTTCTACATATAGATTCATGTTGAGTGTATTGTATATTGAGGAGCTTGACAACTCTTCTTTATGTGGTACACGTGTGTAGGGGGAGCTTCACATCTCCTCTTATGCATTACATATTATATGTTATGTGAATTAGGGCTTGTCATCCCTCTTTCATGTAATGTATATGTGTAGGGAAGTTACTTAACCGTCTTCCTCTTCATGAATGTATATTGCATATAACCTTTTATTGATATGTTTGATTTGACCCATTTATTGGTTTCTTTGTTTATGACAAAAAGGGGGAGAAAAATTTGATGATTTTGTTTTTACTTTAACCCCTTTGTTGATGATTGACAAAAAGGGGGAGAAGTATTTGAGATATATGCATGCTTTTGATAAAAGAATTTATGTTTATGCATATATGTTTTGTTTTGCAAATAGGAGAAAAGAATTTGATTTGTTTTATGCTTGTTAGCATATTTATCTCCTTGATTTTGCATACATGTCATGTGCTTCATTTCCATATTATATTGTTTATTTGTTATGCATGAGTTAAGGGGGTACTTCTTTGAAGTTTTACTTTAATCCATGCATATATAACTTCATGAGTTTTGTCATCATCAGAAAGGGGGAGATTGTTGGCCCAAAGGCCCATCACTCTAGTTTTGATGATGATCAACTCATGTAGTTATTGTACTAATGATCTTGTGTTTAATTAGTGACAGATTTGTTATCAAGATCTTAGTAGGTATGGAGCTTCAACAAAGGATTTTAAGTCAGTTTTGGAGCTAGCACCGTTTGATCCATAGAGCTAGTGATCGAGTTATGGATCGTGTTTGGACCAAGTCAAGAAGATGAGAAGACTTCAAGTGAAGACTTCAAGAAGATGAAGACTTGAGTCTAGGTTTGTTTTTATAAGATTTTGTTTTAGATAAAATGTAAAGGATAGAGTAGTTGGTGGATTGCTCAAGTATATATCACACACACACTCTTGATTTAGTTGTCTTTTCATAAAAGAATCTTCAGATTTAGAAAAGACTTTCATTTTGGAAAAATACTTTTTGGTGTTTTCTTATATACATATCTTTTAACCAAAACCATGTTTAGAGCTTAATGCCAAAAACATAGATATTTCATCTTAATTGTGCAGTGGATCATATCCATACACACTATGGTTTAATGAATTCAAAATATCTTGTTTTTGTATCATGAAGAAGTTTGGAAAATAAGTTTTAAAAAAATACAAGTTTTCATTTGAGCCAATATTTTCCTACTTACAAAAATAGTCCAATCTTTTATAACATGCCTTGATTTTGTGCAAGCATGTTTGTTTATCAAAGTATATTGGTAAAACTATTTTTGTAGATTTTTAAGTATTTTATGGGATTTTATTTCAATCAAAAAGACCAAGTTTTAAATCCCAGTTTTTTAGTTTCAGGCTTCAGCAAGTCGACTTGTCGACCGACCAAGTCGACTAGGGCTGAAGTCGGCCGACCGGCTCGGTCGATCGACGTGCACGACGTGCACGCCTTGACCTGGCAGATGGCCGGTCTGCCGACCCAGTCGACCGGAACTGAAAGCAGTGCTCTCTGTTTATTTCGGTCGGCCGGGCGGTCGACCGGAGGCTCCAACGGTCGGATTTTTGACCGTTGGCGGTCGACCGGCCGGTCGACCGACAAGCCTGACAGAACCCCAACGGCTAGTTTTTCTAGCCCTATAAATTTGGGGGTTTGGCCATTGTTTTCACCAAGATTTGGAGAGTATTTTTGAGCCAGTTTTTCCAATCCTTTTCAGATGTTTTTCTCCACAAATTTGAGAGCAAATATTTCCTATCTAAAGGGAAGATTTTATCAAGAGTGTTTAAAGTGATTCTTTGAGTTTTCCTCCACCATTCTCTTCCTTGTTTCTCTCACACAAACACTTGAGCATCCATTGATTATTCATTCTATAGGAGTGTTGTAGTGAGAGTGTTTTTAGGTGATCAAAGTGTTGTGATCACCAAAGATCTTTTCTTTGTACTTTGAGGAGGCGGGCAAGTGTGCTCGCGGTGGTTTAGAGTTCGGTTGTGAACTCTTGGGTTGAGATGCGGCCTCGGCAAGCTTGTGGGGCTTGCGTGTGTACGGGACTAGGGAGTCCGAGGGATTGTAGGTGTTGCGGCACCAAGGAGAGATCCATTGGGATCGTGCATAGTGGAAATCCTTCGTGTGTCGAAGGCGGGGATGTAGAGCAAGTGTGCTCGAACCTCGAAACAAATTCCTTGTGTTTGCGATTGATCTCTCTCTCTCTCTCTCTCTTTGTCTCTATTTATATCTTGCACACTCTTATTGTCTTTATCATTTACATGCTTGATATATTGTGTGCATAATTGATATACTTGCTTGGGATTGTTTGCTAACACTTGTATTCAACTAAGAGAGCCAACGCGGCACCTCAACCCATTCAAGGGGAATCTAGAGGAGTTTGTCCAGAGCCCTTCACGGGGAATTCGGCAACACTCTTGTGTTATACGTGGTGTTTAGTGTAATAGTTTTGTTTAGGTCATAATAGTTTACACTTCCACATTATTTGGCATTTAGTGACCACTAGATTAGCCATCACCTATTCACCCCCCCTCTAGGTGAACTTACAATACTTGTTTACACACACTCATGGATTGCCTTACCCCTCCCATGTTTGATGTTTCTAATATCGATATGTAGAAGTTTAAGATGAGTATATATCTCAAGACCCTAGGAATGCATGTTTACCTTGCCGCTACTAAGAAATCTTATCTTAGTAATAGCAAACATATAGAGGCCAATGCACAAGCCCTTGAGGCACTTAGGAGCACTCTAAGTAAACATTATATTTCTATAGTTTCTCATTGTGATTCCGTCTTTGCAGTGTGGAACACCTTAACCTCTCCAAAGCTTCAAACGTCAAACATTGTAGAGAAGGAATCTAGTGAGGATGAATTCGAACAACATTGCTACATGATCCAAGGGAATGACTCCCTTGAGGTAAATTCGGAAACTCAACTAGATGATAGTGCTAGTTCTTCTGGAGATGATTATATTGATGCTCACGCATTAAATGAAGAACTATCTATTGTTCATGAAAAATTGTTAGAGAAATATAAAATTTTGAAAAAGAAAAGTTTTGCATTAAAAGAAGAAAATAAAAATTTGTCTTTTAAAGTTGATTTGGTTTTGCAAGAGAAGGAAGAGATTTCTAATGAAAGGGACTCATTGAAATCTCAACTTGAACTTGCCTTAAATGAAAACAAAATCTTAAAAAGTAAAAATGATTGTGATGAAGTTTTGAAGAAAAATGAAGTTCTATCTTCAAAACTTATTTTTGTTTTAAAAGAAAATGATTCTTTGAAAAGCAAAATTATTTCTATTTTAAAAGAATTGGATTTAATTTCTAATGAAAATAAATCTTTGAAAAATGATTTGTCTTCACATGTTTGCCATGCTAGTGTAGCCTCACCTTCGAGTGTATTTATTGTATGCTCCACCTCTTATTCTATTATTGCAAATGATATATGTATTTTAAAGAAGAGTGTTGATTGTTTGGGCTTCACTTTGAACCAATGTGTCATGAACCACACGCGGTTGGAATTCATGTTTCACAAGAAACATGTTCCTCCTATGCATGCACACAAACCACGGCATACACATACTTCTCATGTTCATACACATAACACCATGTATGCTCATGTGTACCTTGTACATATTGTGGACGAAAGGGCCACCTTGCAAATTTTTGTTATGATAGACTAAATGATTCAAATTTTGCAAATAAGTTTGTTTGGGTTAGGAAAGGTGCTAACCCTCATGGACCCAATAAGGTATGGGTACCAAAAGCCACTCTTATTTTTGATGTAGGTGTGGGCTCTCACATGACGTGAGAGGTGTTGGTGCCTTGAGGTGAATGCGTTCCGAGCTAAACGGTGACAATTTTGGATGCCTCACTTTCAAGGGGATTTTGGTGGAAGGACCATCATGGTTTGGAGATCTAGAGATTAGTCTTAATGATTTTGGTAACTATATCTAACTCTTTATTTATGTTTACATGCTTATAGATTATTGATTTTTAGCATGTCATACTTTTAAATGCTCATAATGTTAAATACCATGTCAATTAGACTTATGATATACATGTATAGTAATTGAGATACACCGATGTTCATATGGATTCATATTTAGTATTCTCACTATAGTTTAGCTATTGTGTATATCATAACTCTAATAGCATGTGCATCTACATAATGATCATATTGGCTTTTATTTATGATTCTTATGCACTTCATATTTTGATTACATGTTTAGATGTAGTTTTCATTAAAACTTATGTCAATACTTATACAACTAGTAAGCCACAAATAGATTATTTTATGTTTGCACTTGATTGCTCATTTATACTTATTAGATGTACTAGTATAGCCTAGTTTTGTTGATTCGTGCATTTTGACTTGTATTCCCTATATTTTGTACATGTTTTTCATGAAAATATATTTAGCTTCATGTACATGTCAATTTTGTCAAAAGTTTAAGATATACATGTATACCCTTGAGTTATTTACTTTTCATGTAAAATTTCTTTATGGACTCAATTATGTTTGGATATGTATATATACTTCTAGTTTAGACAAAACATACATATACCTTGAAGTTTGTATTATTTTGAAAATTAAATTTTCTAGTTTTTGAGGATGAATTTCATATGAGTTTCATTGCCTATTTTCATGATTATGCTTTTAACATGATTCTTGTACCTCACATTTTTTTTACTGGTTACTTTATTTTATGAGTACCTTTTTGAGCTTTATATATCTTGAGTGTCAATTTTATATAAAATTGCATGCTTCATGAAGGATATGATTTGGTTTCATGTTTTTGAAGAATCTATAACTAATTTAAACTAATTCATGTTCTTCACTTGGTAAAGTTTTCAATTATGCTAAAATTATTTTCAAACTTATTTTTGAAAACCCATACCTTCAAAGGGCGGTTAGATGGGCGACCATGCCTTATATGCTCAAATTGAATATTCTTTTAAACATATGCATGAATATGGTGGTAGGTATGAGTTATACAATTGATCCTCATCATATTTTTAATTGATTTCACAATTGATATTTTCATGTTTGTATACTCATATGTGTTTTCTATATATGTATGCCTCAAACTTCAAATAGTATCAATTTTGATTGGTATTTACTTTTGCATACATATATATGTGATTTGATTGTGCTTACTACATCTTTATATTTTAAAGCATAAATTATGTTATGCTAAGCTTGTTTTAGTCCCTAATAACAATTATTTTTTACTTGGTATCTTATACAAGCTTATGCATTGTTTTCATTTGTATTTCATAAAGGGGGAGAAAAATTCATGTTTTACCTTTCAATCGGTTTTGTTTTCAATTGGTATCTTACTCCCATTTTTTATGATAAAAATGATATTATTCAATTTATATCTTGCTTTTCAATTGGTATCTTATGCTCCAAATGAAAAATATTTTCAATTAATACATGCTAACATTTTCAATATTGGTATCAATACTTACATTATATATATACTTATAATTGGTATCAAAATTATAAAATATTTTCAATTGGTACTAATATTTACAATTGGTATCAAGATTTACAATATGTGTGTGTATGTGTGTGTGTCTGTTTCTATTGGTATCAAAAACACACATATTTCATTCTCTATTGGTATCAAATCTTTACAAGATATTGTCAATTGGTATCTTATGGTATCTTAAAAATTTTGCTTATTTTTCAATTGGTATCATAAATTGGTATCATAATGTTTTGATATGTATTGTTTATATGCAAGGAAAGCTTAACATCTTCTCTATATATAGATTCATGTTGAGTGTATCTCATATTGGGGAGCTTGACCGCTCTTCTTTATGTCTTACACGTGTATAGTGGGAGCTTCACATCTTCTTTTATACATTGTATATTATGCTTTATGTGGTTAGGGTTCAGTCATCTCTTTTCATATAAATGCATGTATGCAGGGGGAGTTAATTTCACGTCTCTCCTCTTCATGAATGTATATAGCATATACACCTTTATTGTTTAATTTATGTAAAAAGGGAGAAAAATATTATTTATGCCCTTTATTGTTTGTTTTGAGTTTTTTTTCATACCCCTTTGTTGATGAATTGACAAAAAGGGGGAGAGATATTTTTGAGTTTTATATGCATATTTTATATGCATGTTTACTTTTTTGTTTACTTTTACAATTGGTATCAAGAGCATGTTTATTTCATTTCCTTATTTTACAATTGGTATCAGAATAGTATCAGAACATGTTTATTTTATTTCCTTGTTATATGCTTGTTTATGCAAAAAGGGGAGAAGTATTCTTCATTTATGCATATTTATGTTGAGCATTCACTGCATATCTTTATGTTTATTGCTATGCATGAGTTAAGGGGGAGCTTCTTTGAAGCTTAACTTTAATCCATGTATATATAACTTCATGAGTTTTGTCATTATCAAAAAGGGGGAGATTGTTGGCCCAGAGGCCCTTCACTCTAGTTTTGATGATGATTAACTCATGTAGTTATAGTTTACTAATAATCTTGTGATATTTAGTTTTAGATATTTGATCAAGATAGTAGTAGGTGATTAGCTTCAACAAATGAGTTTTAGAGCTTTCACATGTTGATTCAAGAGCTCGAGCGTCAAGATCGCATCTAGCACTCGGTTAAAGTCGAGCTCATTAGATCGTGTTTGGATCAAGTCAACTTGAAGATGGAGTTCTACAAGAAGACCTCGATTTGTTTAGTTTAGTAGTTTAAATCTTATGTAATAATTAGATAGTGTTGATATGCTCAAGTTCACACACACAAAAGTTTTCAGTTTATTGGTTTTTTGGTTTTCAGTTTAACCGATATTGGATTTCATGTAAAAAACATAGATATATATCTTGTATGTATATTGGATTCTATTCATATACAATATGCTTCAAATTTATTTCAATATCATATTTTTGTATTTACATAAGTTTTGGAGAAAACGGTTTTCCATTTCAAAGTTTGGTTTTTGGAAAATACAGTTTTCGTTTAAAGGCAAAATTTCTATATCACAAAAATGTTCAAATTGTTTATAATATGTGTTGAATTTTAGCCACACATATTTGTATTTTAAAGATCTAATAAGAACTTATTTTTGTGAAATTTATGAGATTTTATGGGATTTTATGGAAGTTAAAATACCTAAGTTTTAATCCCTAAAATAGTTTGACCTAGCCTTCTGCCGATCGACCAGACGATCGACCGAGGCAGAAGTTGGTCGACTGGTCCGGTCGACCGACATGCACAAACGTGCACCGTTGTTTTGACTGGAAGGCCGGTCGACCGGGTCGGTCGACCGCCAGAGAGCTTCTGCTATATGGAAATGGCCCTGGTCGACCGCCCGGTCGACTGGCAGAGAGCTCTGCTCTCTATTTCCAGGCCTTGATCGATCGACCGGTCGACCGGTGGCTCAACGGTCATAAAAATGACCGTTGGCCGGTCGACCGAGTGGTCGACCAGAAGGGCATTTCTACCATTTCCTGCTGCCAACGGACAGATTTATTTTTGGGCTGTAAATACCCACTTCTTTGGGCTGTTTTAGACAAGTTTTTCAAGAGAAAAAATCCTCATCTTCTTAAGTGTTTTAGAAACAAGTTTTAAAAGAGTTTTAGGCTTAAATATTTCATCTTTATTTGTTTTTAAAGGGTTGGAAAAATTAAAGAAAAATAGAGTCTTTGGGAATTGGTTTTTGTTCTTTATTTCTATAGCTATCTAGAAGTTTTCCCAGGAGTTTTTCTTTGTGATTTTGATTTTCAAACTCTTTATTTTTCTCACACTTGAGCTTATCATATCTCTCCTATCTATTAGGATCTTATTTTTGTGAGGAATATTAGTTTGTGATTGTTGATACTGTTGGCCCAGAGGCCTTCCACTCTAGTTTTGATGATGATTAACTCATGTAGTTATAGTTTACTAATAATCTTGTGATATTTAGTTTCAGATACTTAACCAAGATATTATTAGGTGATTAGCTTCAACAAAGGTGTTTTGGAGCTTTCACATGGTGATTCAAGAGCCCGAGCATCAAAGTTCATATCTAGCACTCGTTGGAGTCAAGCTCGGTGGATCACGTTTGGATCGAGTCGACTTGGAGACGGCGCTCTACAAGAAGACTTCGGTACATTGTTTAGTTTATAGTTTAGATCCATTGTTAAAGATTAGATAGTGTGATATACTCAAGTTCACAACACACGCACTTGTTTAAGTTTCATATTTTGGTTTTCGGTTTTTGGTTTAACCGATCTTGATTTTCATGAATAGATAAAATCGAAACAAGTTTACATGGTTTAATGTATATTAGATTTGTTTTATATACATCTATACTTCAACTATTTAAATAAACGTAGTTTGATAGTCTATTTCATGAGTTTGGTGTTTTGGTATTTTAACAAAACGTATTTTTGGATTTTAAGTCAAAAACATTGATATATATATATCTTTCATGTATTGGATTATATCCATATACAACATGCTTCAAGTTGTTTAAGTATCATGTTTTTGTATTTGGATGAGTTTTGGACAAAACGATTTTCCATTTCAAAAATCCTAGTTTTGAAAAATATGAATTTTGATTTTCGGTAAAATTTTAAGGACACAAAAATGATTCAAATAGTTTGAAATATGTGTTGAATTTTTTCACACATGTTTGTATTTCAAAGAGAATATAAGAACTTATTTTTGTGGATTTTTAGAGATTTTATGGGATTTATTTGGTAATTAAAAACCCAGTTTTTAAATCCTATATTCAGATCTGCCAGGCTCTAGCGGTCGACCGGGCCGGTCGACCGGACGTTCACAAGGACGTGCACGCAGGCCAGCCCCTTGGGCCGGTCGACCGAGCGGTTGACCGACTTAAGTCAACCCACTCTCGGGTTGGCCCGGTCGACCGGGCGGTCGACCGGCCAGAGAGCCGTTGCTCTCTGGTTCTGGGCGCGGTCGACCGGGCGGTCGACTGGTAGGCTCAACGGTCAAATTTTTGACCGTTAGCCGGTCGACCGGCTGGTCGACTAGAAGGCCAATCTGGGCCTAGTCAGCTGCCAACGGGCAGATTTTGATTGGGCTTATAAATACCCCAATCTTTGGCCAGTTTTCACCAAGTTTTTGAAAAGCAAAATTTTCATCTTCTCAAGTGTTTAATTTCTAGTTTTTAAAAGAGTTTTTGGGTTCAAAGTTTTCATCTTTATTTGTTTCAAAGTGTTGGAAAATTCAAAGAAAAGAGAGTATTTGGGAATTGATTTTTGATCTCTATTTCAATATCTATCTTGTGATTTTTCCAAGTGTTTTTATTTGCTGTTTTCATTTCCAAACACTTTATTTTCTCACTTGAGCTTATCATATCTACCTATCTATTAGGATCTTTGTTTAGTGAGAAAAAGAATTGGTTTGTGGTCTTTTGATCACCAAGTTGTAAACCCTCCTACTTTGTGTTATCCCTCTTGTGTAGAGGTTGATTATTGGAGTGGTGGCTTTGTGCCCTATCCCTCTAGTGAGAGGTTGATTGGTTGTTTGACTTTGTGCCCATCCCTCAAGTATGAGGTGATTGATTTGTGGTGGCTTTGTGCCTAGCCTCTAAGTGTAGAGGTTGTGTTTGTAATTGAGAGAGGAGTTGTGTACTCCCGGTTGTATTGCCTCAAATTCTCAGTGGAGGTTCCCTGTGTGGGAAGTCCTGTGTGGACAAGTTAGTGGAAATCCTTCTGTGTGAAGGTGGGGACGTAGAGCTGGGTGCTCGAACCTCGAAATAAATCTCGGTGTTTGCGTTTGATCCATTGACTATAACTCTCTCTCTTTTACATTATGCCTTGCATCATTTCATATTACTCATTCATATATTATATGCTTGGCTTGTTTGTGTATGCCTCACTTGTGTTTAACCACGAGAGCTTCATATAGCACCTCAACTCTTATTCAGAGGAATCAAGAGGAGTTAGTCCAGAGCCCTTCACCGGGAATTCGGCTACACTCGTTGGTTACACTAAGTGTGTTACAATTTAGCTTTAATTTCCGCATTTTGTTCATTAGATTAGCCGTACACCTATTCACTCTCCCTCTAGGTGTACTTACAATTGATATCAGAGCCTACGCTCCTGATATTAGGTTTAACCACCTAGGAGTGTGATCTTGGTTTTGCTAATCTATCATTTGTATTTGTACACATATAGTTTGCACTCATGGATAGCCCTCCCATGTTTGATATCTCTAGACTTGATATATGGAAGGTTATGATGAGTTATCATTTAAAAGCCCTTGGATATAAAGTTTACCTTGCCATTACTAAGGAATCCTACCTTAGTGATAGCAAGCATATAGAGGCTAATGCACAAGCCCTAAAGGCACTTAGAGCATCACTTGATAAAAAATATTTGCATATGTTTTCTCACTATGATTCCGCTTTTACAGTATGGAACATTTTGATATCTCCCGAGCTACCAACGCTTATAAATAAGAAGAGGAGATCTAGTCGAGACGAGTCTGACGAACGTTGCTTCATGGTCCAAGGGAATGACTCCCTTGAGGTACATTCGGACACTCAACTAGATGTTAGTACTAGTTCTCATTGCAATGAGTGTATGGATGCACAAGCCTTGAATGATGAACTTGCCAAAAATTGTGAAAATTTGATTTCAAAATATAAACTTTTGAAAAAGGATAATTTTGGTTTAAAAGAAGAAAATAAAAATTTATCTTCTAGACTTGAGATTGCTTTACAAGAGAAAGTTGAGATTTCAAATGAGTGTGACTCTTTGAAAACCCAACTTGAACTTGTTTTAAATGAAAACAAGATTTTGAAAATAAAAATGATTGTGAAAATGTTTTAAGAAAAATGAATCTTTAACTTCAAAACTTGACTTTGTTTTAAAAGAGAATGAATCCTTGAAAAACAAAATTGCTTCTATTTCAAAGGATTTGGATTTGGTTTCTAAGAAAAATATTTCTTTGAAAAATGATTTAGATTCTTATGTTTGCCATGCTAGTGTAGCTTCACATTGTAGCTCAACTATTGCATACACCTCCTCTTCCTTGATTGAAAATGATATATCTATACTTAAGTTGATTGTTTGGGCTCCACTTTGAACCATTGTGCTTTGAACCACTCACGATTGGAATCTATGTTTCGAAAGAAAGAAGTTCCTCTTATACATGCACACAAACCACGGCATACACATGCTTCCCACGTTCACTCCTTTAACACGATGTATGCTCATGTGTACACTTGTAGACATTGTGGACGTAAGGGCCACCTTGCTAAATTTTGTTATGATAGGATGCATGATTCAAATTTAGCAAATAAATTTGTTTGGGTTAGGAAAGGAGCTAACTCTCATGGACCCAAAAGAGTGTGGGTACCAAAGACCACTCCTATTTTTGATGTAGGTGTGGACTCTCACATGACGTGAGAGTAATGATGCCTTGAGGTGGATGCGTTCCGAACT
Source organism: Agave tequilana (assembly GCA_038442645.1). Taxonomy (NCBI): domain Eukaryota; kingdom Viridiplantae; phylum Streptophyta; class Magnoliopsida; order Asparagales; family Asparagaceae; genus Agave; species Agave tequilana. The sequence continues at coordinate 19,276 of JAVJIF010023223.1, forward strand.
TTATGAGGACAATTTGGATGCATCACTTTCAAGGGAAGTTTGGTGGGAGGACCACCTTGTGTTGGAGACATGGAGAGTTGCTCTCATGGTGTTGGTAAAATCTCTTACTCCTCATTTATTATTTACATGTTTTTCATATCATTGATTTTAGCATGTTATGATATTTCATGATTAGTATGTTATATACCATGATATTTAGATTAGTGATATACATGATTAGTTATTTGAGACACCCATGTTTAATATGGATTTATACCTTTGTGTTCTCACATTTGTTTTAACTAATGTGTATGTCCTATATCTATGCATGTGCATGTACATAATGATCATATGTATGTTTATGAGTTTTGTTTTAATTTCCATGCTTCATGTTTTGATTACATGTTAGTTTTCATTAAACTTAGATATATACTTGTACAACTAGTGAGCAATAAATAGATTATTATGTGTTTGTGCTTAAACACTCATTTGTACTTATTAGATGTACCAGTATAGCCTACTTTTGATGATTCATGCATTTGACTTGTATTCCCATATTGTACATGTTTTTCATGTGTATATGTTTAGCTTCATGTATATGCCTATTTTGTCAAAACTTAAAATATACATGTATACCCCTTTGAGTCTTTTTGCGTTTCATGCAAATCTTTGTTATGGACTCAATTGTGTTTAGGGATATGTATGTATACTTCTAATTTAGACAAATCATACATATACCTTGAAGGATTTCTAGTGTTGATGATTTTCATGTTTTAAGGAATTTCTTATTGAGCTTAATTGCCTATTTTCATGACTATGTCTTTCACACAAAACTTGTACATTCACATTATTTGATGTTTTCTCATGATTTTATTTTCATGAGTCATATATGAGCTTTATATCTTTTGAGTGTCAACTGTTGAGTGATTTTCATGTTTCATGAAATATATTTTTATATTATTCCTTACTTGAAGGATTTCGTACTAGTTTACAAATTTTTCATATAACTAGTTCATATTCTTCATTATGGTAGAGTTTTTCAAACATACTATATTTTCAAACTTATTTTTGAAAACCCCTACCTATTAAAGGGCGGTTGGTTGGGCGACCATGCCTTGTATGCTTATCATTGAAAATTTTTTTAAACATGTGCATGAAATGGGTGGTAGGAAATATGAGTTATACACTTGATCTTCTTATGTTTTCGATTGGTATCATTGGATCTTTTCAATTGGTATCACTATTGACATTCTTTTTGTATACTTATATATGTTTTTATATATGTATGCTTTCATTTTAAATAGTAACAATTTCGATTGGTATTCAATTTTCATGCATATATATATGTTTTATTTGTGCTTACTATATCTCTATATCTTTGAGCACAAATTCTAGTTATGCTAAGCTTGATTTCTTAAATGGCTATTATATTTTAATTGATTAATTTTCAATTGGTATCTTATACAAGCTTATGCATCATTTTGTTTGATATTTCATAAAGGGGAGAAAATTCTTATTTCACTTTTTAATTGGTTTTTTTACCTTTAGTATTTTACTCCCACACTTTATGTTAAAAAAAAAAAGAATTGAAAAATGATATTGATTATTTTTGGTATCATATGCTCCTAATGAAAAATTACTTTCAATTGGTACTAATCTTTACAATTGGTATTAAGAATTGTTTACATCATTCATTTGATATCAAAACTTTTGATTGATTTCTTCAATATGTTTTAATTATTTACAATTGGTAAATTATAGACATGTTTATTTAAATTAAAAACATTTATTTTATGTACTTTCAATTAGTATGTTTTATTTATTTTCAATTGATATCATGATGCACTAAATTGATATATATATTTTTCAATTGGTATCATAAAGTTTTAATTTGATTTCACCTCTTATTGATATTTTTTTTTGTTTAAGACAAAAAGGGGGAGAACATTGTTTTCTTTGACCCCTTTGTTGATGATTGACGAAAAGAGGGAGAAGTATTTAAGTTTATATGCATGTTTTTATTATTTATTTGTAAGTTTATACCAAAGTTTGTTTCATATTGGCATCAAAAAAGTTTGTTTGATGTTTTGATGTTTTGTTGATATTGGTATCAAGAGAACATTTTTGTTATTTTATTTTATTGGTATCAAATACTTTTGTTAAAAATTTTTTTGTTGGTATCAAGAGATTTTATTGATTATCTTTCAATTGGTATTAGAGTTTTTATTGATTGGTATCAAAAACTTTTATTGTTTTTATTGATAAAATTTTTTCAAATTGAAATTTTTATTGGTATCAAGAGCAATTATTTAAGAACATGTTTATTTCAAAAAGGAAAAAGAATTTATTTTAAAAGTTTGGTATCAAGAGCATGTTCATTTTATTGTTTTTATGCATATTGATGCATATTCATGTTTAGTATTCATTGCATATATTTATTGTTTATTGCTATGCATGAGTTAAGGGGGAGCTTCTTTGAAGCTTAACTTTAATCCATGCATATATAACTCCATGAGTTTTATCATCATCAAAAAGGGGGAGATTGTTAGCTCAGAGGCCTTCCACTCTAGTTTTGATGATGATTAACTCATGTAGTTATAGTTTACTAATAATCTTGTGATATTTAGTTTCAGATACTTAACCAAGATATTAGTAGGTGATTAGCTTCAACAAAGGTGTTTTAGAGCTTTCACATGGTGATTCAAGAGCCCGAGCGTCAAAATTCATATCTAGCACTCGTTAGAGTCAAGCTCGGTGGATCACGTTTGGATCGAGTCAACTTGGAGACGGCGCTCTACAAGAAGACTTCGGTACATTGTTTAGTTTATAGTTTAGATCCATTGTTAAAGATTAGATAGTGTGATATGCTCAAGTTCACAACACACACACACACACACATGTTTAAGTTTCATGTTTTGGTTTTCAGTTTTTGGAACCGATCTTGATTTTCATGAATAGATAGAATCAAAACAAGTTTCATGGTTTAATTGTATATTGATTTGTTCTATATACATCTATGCTTCAACTATTTAAACAAACTTAGTTTGATAGTCTATTTCATGAGTTTGGTGTTTTGATATTTTAACAAAACGTATTTTTAGATTTTAAGTCAAAAATATTGATATATATATATATATATATATATCTTTCATGTATATTGGATTATATCCATATACAACATGCTTCAAGTTGTTTAAGTATCATGTTTTTATATTTGGATGAGTTTTGGACAAAACGATTTTCCATTTCAAAAATCCTAGTTTTGGAAAATACGGATTTGGTTTTCGGTAAAATTTCAAAGACACAAAAATGATTCAAATAGTTTGAAATATTTGTTGAATTTTTTCACACAAGTTTGTATTTCAAAGAGAATATAAGAACTTATTTTTGTGGATTTTTAGAGATTTTATGGGATTTATTTGGTAATTAAAAACTCAATTTTTAAATCCTATATTCAGATCTGCCAGGCTCTGGCGGTCGACCGGACCCAGAGTCGGTCGATCGGACCGGTCGACCGACGTGCACAAGAACGTGCACCAGGCCAGCCCCTTGGGCCGGTCAATCGAGCGGCCGACCGACTGAAGTCAACCCACTCTCGGGTTGGCCCGGTCGACCGGGTGGTCGACCGGCCAGAGAGCCGTTGCTATCTAGTTCTGGGCGCGGTCGATCGGCAGGCTCAACGATCAAATTTTTAACCGTTGGCCGGTCGACCGGAAGGCCAATCTGGGCCTAGTTAGCTGCCAACGGGCAGATTTTGATTGGGCTTATAAATACCCCAATCTTTGGCCAGTTTTCACTAAGTTTTTGAAGAGCAAAATTTTTATCTTCTCAAGTGTTTAATTCCTAGTTTTCGAAAGAGTTTTTGGGTTCAAAGTTTCCATCTTTATTTGTTTCAAAATGTTTGAAAATTCAAAGAAAAAGAGAGTATTTGGGAATTGGTATTTGATCTCTATTTCAATATCTATCTTGTGATTTTTTCAAGTATTTTTCTTTGTTGTTTTCATTTCCAAACACTTTATTTTCTCACTTGAGCTTATCATATCTAGCTATATATTAGGATCTTTGTTTAGTGAGAAAAAGAATTGGTTTGTGGTTTTTTGATCACCAAGTTGTAAGCCCTCCTACTTTGTGTTATCCCTCTTGTGTAGAGGTTGATTATTGTAGTGGTGGCTTTGTGCCCTATCCCTCTAGTGAGAGGTTGATTGGTTGTTTGTCTTTGTGCCCATCTCTCAAGTGTGAGGTGATTAATTTGTCGTGGCTTTGTGCCTAGCCTCTAAGTGTAGAGGTTGTGTTTGTAATTGAGAAAGGAATTGTGTACTCCCGGTTGTATTGCCCCAAATTCTCAGTGGAAGTTTCCTGTGTGGGAAGTCCTGTGTGGACAAGTTTGTGAAAATCCTTCTGTGTGAAGGCGGGGACGTAGAGCTGGGTGCTCGAACCTCGAAACAAATCTCGGTGTTTGCGTTTGATCCATTGACTCTAACTCTCTCTTTTACATTGTGCCTTACATCATTTCATATTGCTCATTCATATATTATATGCTTGGCTTGTTTGTGCGTGCCTCACTTGTGTTTAACCACGAGAGCCTCATATAGCACCTCAACTCTTATTCAGAGGAATCAAGAGGAGTTAGTCCAGAGCCCTTCACCGGAATTCGGCTACACTCGTTGGTTACACTAAGTGTGTTGCAATTTAGTTTTAATTTCCGTATTTTGTTCATTAGATTAGTCGTACACCTATTCACCCCCCTCTAGGTGTACTTACAGATACCACCAAGAGTTGTACACCTTCTTTACTTTGTGATATCCCTCTAGTGAGAGGTGATTATAGAGGTTGTGTTTGGTTGTTGGGATCCCTCTAAGTGTAGAGGTGATTGTTGTTGGAGTGTTGGCTTTAAGCCTTATCCCTTTAGTGAGAGGTAATTGTTGTTTGGCTAAGTGCTCATCCCTCTAAGTGTAGAGGTGATTGTTGTTGTGCCTTACCTCTTGTGTAGAGGTTGTTATTTGTTGGAGAGAGGAGTTGTGTGCTCCTAGTTGTATTACCCAAATCCTCAGTGGAGGTTCCCTATGAGGGTAGTCCTGTGTGGACGATATAGTGAAAATCTTTGTGTGTGAAGGCGGGGACGTAGAGCAATGGCTCGAACCTCAAAACATGTCTTGTTGTTTGCAATTGATTCACTATCTCTAACTCTCTTTCTCTTATATTGTGCATTGCATCATATTGTTCATATCGTATATATGCTTGGGTTTGATTGTGTGTCATACTTGTGTTGAACCAAGAGAGCTTTACATAGCACCTCAACTCTTATTTAGAGGAATTTAGAGGAGATAGTTCAGAGCCCTTCATTGGGAATTCGGCTACACTCTTTGGTTACACTAAGTGTGTTGCAACTTAGTTTTAATTCTGCATTATTTGTCATTAGATTAGTCGTACAACTATTCCCCCTCTAGGTGTACTTACAGATTTTTTATCACACAGATTTGTTCTTTAAATATTTATAAGAACTTATTTTTGAGGAATTTATTAGATTTTATGGGATTTTATAAGTGTTAAAAAGATCAAGTTTCAAATCCTAATCCCTAGCCTGAGCCTGCTGGCGGTCGATCGAACCAGTGCTTAGTCGACCGGTCGGTCGACTGATTTGCACAAGCACGTCACAAAGTCCTGCCTATAAGGCTGGTCGACAGGGCAGTCGACCGACTGTAATTACCCAACTCTCGGGTAGTGCTAGTCGAATGGGCGGTCGACCGACAGCTTGAGTGTCTTTAGCTCGGTCGATCGGGTGATCGGCCGAAAGGCGAGTTTTCTAGGGGCGGTCGACCAGTGGCTCAATGGTCAGAAATATGACCGTTGGACAGTCGACCGGCCGGTCAACTGGTGGGTCAAAATTGACCATTTTTGGACCCCAACGGCAATATTCTTGAGAGCCTATAAATAGGGGTTCTTTCAAGCTGTTTTCACCAAGGTTTTTGAGAGCTTTTTTTTTCTATCTTTCAAGTGTTTTACAGCAAGTTAAAAGAAGTTTTTGTGCCTAAAATCTTTATCTTTTATTTGTTTTCAAAGTGATAGAAAAATCAAAGAAAAGATAGTCTTTGGAAAATTAGTTTTAATCTTTCTCTATAAATCTATTTAGTGATTTTTCCATGTGTTTTTCTTTGTTATTCGCTTTTTCAAACACTTTGTTTTCTCATACTTGAGCTATCATCTCTAATCCTATCTATAGAATCTTATTTTTGTGAGAAAAATTATCTGTAGTCTATTGTGATCACCAAGTGTTGTTTGTGATCATTGAATCACCAAGATTGTAATATTTTCTTTGCTTTGGTTTTGTGCCTATCCATCTTGCGTAGAGGTGATTGTGTTTTGGCTTTGTGCCTATCCCTCTTGTGTAGAGGTGATTGTGTTTGAGAGAGGAGTAGTGTACTCCAAGTGTAGAGTTATAATTTGTCAGTGAAGGTCCCTTTCTGGAAGGTCTTGTGTGGACATAGTGAAAATCCTTCTGTGTGAAGGTGGGGATATAGAAACAGTGGCTCGAACCTCAAAACATATCTTGTTGTTTGCGTTTGATCCACTATCTCTTAACTCTATCTCTCTTTTATCTTGCATTGCTTTATATTACACATATCCATATGATAGATATAGTTTGTCTGTGCCCACATTTATGTTGAACCAAGAGAGCTTCATATAGCACCTCAACTCTTAATCTAGAGGAATCTAGAGGAGATAGTCCAGAGTCCTTCACCAAGAATTTGGCTACACTTTTTGGTTACATATAGTATGTTGCAATTGAGTTTTAAATTTTGAATCATTTGTCATCAGATTAGCTAGTACACTTATTCACCCCTAGCCGTGTTTCAATGTTTAAAAGGCAACGAAGTGGTAATACTTCAAACTTATTTCACAAAAAGAAAAAGAAAAAAGGGTTATATATATTAATATATAAGGTATAAGGGTTAAGTTGAAGATTCCCGAGTCAAAAATTCACGGTCATAAAGGTGCAAATTACTTAGGGTAAAATAATTGACTAGATGAGAAATTCAGTTTGAACCTTACCTAGATTGATTACAAATTCTCAAATAGCGACTAAGTATAAGAGTGAATAATTAAGTGATACTAAAACTTATAAATTAACTTGATTTTTGCAAAAATACTTCAAATATTTTTTCAATTTCAAAAATGAATTTTGAAAACACTAACAACTTTAATTTTCGCTCTTTATGGATTTTGTGGGTGTAATTCACTGAAAACTCTCACGAGACAAAACTTATCCTCTAGGGATAACTTAGGGGTTTAATTCCTTATTGTACGTGCTAAATACAACCGTGATTCTTATGAAAGTTAGATAGGTTAGATTTTGTTCGAGGACGATCGAAAGATAGATGTAGGAAGGTGATTGCATCTCAAATTTACATTATTATCATCACATTTACACATTTATCCTTTTTATTTAATATTGCTATTTAACGTACTTTTTGATTATGATGTGTAGTTACTTAAATGAGAAGATAAGGATACACGAAGCTTCTTTTATCCCTAATCCTATCTAAATTTGGATTTCAATTTAAATCAAATTCAAATCAAGGGGAGGAAAGGATATACATCATCTTTAAAATTTAAATTCAAAATCAGAAGATATACTTCTAGAAGATAGATGGGATAAAGTTAATCCTAATAGGGATAAGGAGGATAATTCAAATTAAATAGAATTCAAAATCAATTTAGACTCGGATTTAAACTGGACAACTCTTATTATTCAGATCATAACTTTCTCTATAGATATTTAAATCTGATGATTTAAGATACTACAGAAAGAGAACTTGAAGGACTATAATTCTTATATTAACGCTCTATCCAATTCAGCCGTCTGATAAGTTATATTCAGCAATCAACACGCTGACTTGTTGTAAAATTGAATTCTCGTATTGAATTAGGATTGAGGGCCTGTTTGTTTCGCCGCAAAACACTGCAAGTCATAAGTCATAAAATGAGAATAGAAAAGTGAACTGTAGCAGAGAAAATACATTGTGTTTTACGGTGTTTGGTTGGTAAAGTGAAAGTGTAAATGGGAAAATATATATTAGTTGGTAAAGTAAAAGTGTGAATGAGAAAATATATTGTGTTTTACAGTATTTGATTGGTAATGTAAAAGTGTTAGTAAAAAAGTTGATCACAAAATTAACTGTAGCAGTGATTTAAATATTATAAATGTTATTAAATTAAATCTACTATTAAAAATTAAATTATATTAATAAATTTAAGATAAAATATTAATAATTTTAATATTTTATTAATAACAATAATATTAATAAAATATTAGTATACTTAGTAAAATATTATTAAAATATTAACTAAATAAATAATAATAATTTTAAGAAAATATAAAGAATATTAATAAAATTTTAAGAATACTAATAAAATATAAATATTAAAAAATATTAAGAAAAATAATAAATATAGTTACAATATTATAATATTATAAAATACTTGAATTATTATAATATTATAATATTAATAATATTATAAAAATATAAAATTAACAAAGTAAAATATAATTATAAATTTAATAATAAATTATTATTATAATATTATTATAATGAATTAATTGTTGGCCCAAAGGCCCTTCACCCTAGTTTTGATGATGATCAACTCATGTAGTTATAGTTACTAATGATCTTGTGTTTAATTAGTAACAGATTCATGATCAAGATCTTAGTAGGTGCATAGCTCAACAAAGGATAAAAGAACAAGATTTGGAGCTTGCATGTGGTGATCCAAGGAGTTTTTGGATCAAGCTTGGACCAAGTCAAGATGATGTGAAGCTTCAAGTGAAGACTTCAAGAAGTTGAAGACTTGTGTCTAGGTATAGAATTTGTATTTTGTTTTAGTAAAAATGTAAAGGATAGATAGTTGGTGGATTGCTCAAGTCTATATCACACACACACTCTTGATTAGAACTCTTGATTTAATTGATTTCATAAAAGATTTTGTTTTTAGAAAAGAACTTTTATTTTAGAAAAAGATTTTTCTTTAAGACAAAATATTTGTTGGTTTTTGGTATTTCTATCATGTATATTCTTTAACCAAAACCAAGTTGTATACTAGATTTCAAAACATAGATATTTCATATTGATTGTGGAGTGGATCATATCCATACACACTATGCTTTTAAATGGACTCAAATATCTTGTTTTTGTATTTGATAAAGGTTTGGAAAAACATTTCATGGAAAATTAGGTTTTTATCAAAAGAATTTTTACCAAGTATTTTACCTTGATAGTAGTATGACACATGCTCATACTCTATGATTTTTCAAGACCAAAACATTTTATCCAAGACCCTAAACCAAATCCAAATTGTCCAGGTCCTGGAAGTTCTGATTTTTCAGAATTTCTCAGTGACCGGTCGACCGGCAGTCGACCGGCACTCGACCGACATGCACAATTTTTGTGCATGTGCGTATCAGTCGACCGAGTCGACCGATACTCGACCGACCCAAACCTGTTGCTCTCTGGAAAATGCCAGTCGACCGGATCGGTCGACCGACAGTTCTTTCCAGAAGAGCGGTCGACTCACCAGTCGACCGGTGGCTGCAACGGTCAGAAAAATGACCGTTGGCCGGTCGACCGGAGGTCGACCGCCAGCTCTGACAGAACCCCAACGGCTCTTTTTCTGGGCAGCCTATATAAAGGGTTTTTGTCATCTGTTTTAAACAGAACATTTAGGAGACTTCTTGAGCTGTTTTTCAGACACTTTTAGAGGAGTTTCTCTACAAGATTTTAGTGCAAATACTTCCAATCAAAAGGAAGAGTTTTTATCAAGAGAGTGTTTAAGTGATTTCTTGTGTTTTCCAACAAAGCTTTCTTTCCTTCATTTTCTCACCACACACTTGAGCTTTCCATTGCTAGATATTCTTATAGGTGTGTTGTAGTGAGAGTACTCTTTAGGTGATCAAGAGTTGTGATCATCAAAGAGATCTTTTCTTGTAATTTTGAGGAAACGGGCAAGTGTGCTCGTTGTGGTTGAGTTCGGGTGCGAACTTGTGGTGCGAGGTGCGTCCTCGTCAAGCCGGTGGGCTTGTGGTGTGTAAGGGACTTTGGGAGTCCGAGGGTTTGTAGGTGTACGGCACCGAGGAGAGATCCGGTGGGATCTTGCATAGTGGAAACCCTTCGTGTGTCGAAGGCGGGGATGTAGAGCAAGTGTGCTCGAACCTCGAAACAAACCCTTTGTGTTTGCGATTGCTTACTCTTCCCTCTCTCTCTCTTTGTCTCTATTTTATATCTTGCATTCAATTTATTGTGTTCATCTTATATATGCATGATATATTCCCTTGTGCTTAATTGATATATAATTGCGTGGGATTGTTGTTAACACTAGTATTAAACCAAGAGAGCCAACGTGGCACCTCAACCCATTCAAGGGGAATCTAGAGGAGCTTGTCCAGAGCCTCGCAAGGGGAATTCGGCAACACTCTTGAGTTATACATAAGTGTTTAATTAAAAGAAACTTTAATTTGGTCAACTTAGTTTTAATTCCGCATTATTTGTTCACAAGTGACCTTTAGATTAGCCATCACCTATTCACCCCCCTCTAGGTGATCTTACAATTGGTATCAGAGCTAGTGCTCCTGATAAGGGTCTAACAACCTAAGAGTTAAAGATCCTACATTTGGGCTAATCACAATATTTGTTGTACACACACACCTCACCATGGACTTTATGTCACCACCCACCTTTGACATTCTTAACATCCACATTTGGAAAGTTAAGATGTCATTATTCCTCAAAGCCCTAGGTTATAATGTATATCTTGCCACTACTAATAATGCTTATTGTATAGATGGTAAGAATCTTGAGGCTAATACAAAAGCCCTAAATGCTTTGAAGAGTACCCTAAATGATGATTACTTATTTAGGGTTGCTAATATTGATATGGCTTTTGTAGTTTGGAACACCCTCATCTCCCTTGGCGAAAATGAACAATACCTTGCGGGGAGTGATTCGGATGTTGGAAGCGACACCTCTAACAAGTGCTACATGGTCCAAGGGGATGACCCCCTTGAGGTAAATACCGAATCCGATGATGAGGATGCTAGTATGTCATATGATGAGCTAAATTCTTTATGCCAATTATTGCTTGAAAGATATGACATAATTAAGAAAGAAAATAAAATTTTGAAAAAGGACATTGCTTGCATGCATAATGAACATGATTCATGTAGAGATAACATTGCATGCTTAGAAAAGAATAATAAAGATTTGAAAAAGAACATTGATTGCATGCATGTAGAAAATGATTCTTTTAGAAATAAACTTGCATGTTTAGAAAAGGAAAATGAAGACTTGAAAAATGAAAATGTTTCCCTCATGTCTAAATTAAATGATTTGTGTAAAGGGAACACTATTTTGAAGGATAAGATAGCTATGGTAGAAAAACAAAAAGAAAATATTTTTCAAGAAAATATCACTTTGAAAAGAAAATTTGTTGAAAAAGAAAAAGATTTTGTTGCTAAGAAGAAAAAGAAAAATGATTCTTCATCTCATCATGCTTTTCATGCCACATCTAATGAGATTAAGAATAAGAAAAACAAAATGAATAATTTGAGTTCAACTTTGAACTCTTGTGCATTCAATCATTCTAAGTTGGAATCTTTGTTTCAAAAGAAACAAGTTCCCCATGCTCATGCACATACTCATCATGCTCATGCTTATGGTGCACAACACGATCACAATCACACTCATAAGCATCATGCTAAGGTGTACATTTGTACATATTGTGGCCGCAAAGGCCATCTAGCAAAATATTGTTTTGATAAGAAACCATATCTATATTTTGCTAAGTATAATAAATTTTGGGTTCCTTACAACAATGCTAACCCCAAAGGACCCAGAAAACATGGGTACCAAAACCCCCACCCTTTGATTTTGATGTAGGTGAGGGCTCTCACAAAACGTGAGAGGATTGGTGCCTTGGTAGCCAATGCAATGGATATGATGGACACTCTTGTAGATGCATTGCTATCAAGGAAATTTTGGTGGAAAAGACCACCATGCTTGGAGCTTTGAAGTTGGTAACAATTTCTTAACTCCTATTTTTATATACATGCTTTTACTTATTTCATACATTCATAGCATGTTCATGATTTTGTTTGATTTGTGCTTCATGTGGTATTTACATGCTTAGATGTAGAATATATCAAACTTGTATGTATACATATACAAATAGTGAATTACAATTGACTCTTAAATAATTGAACTTCATGCTCATTTGTATCCACTTTATGCATTTGTATAAGACTAGTTTTGATGATTCTTTTTTTTACATGTTTTACCTATTTTAGTGATTTACTTCATGTATATGGGTGTTTAATTCAAATCTAATAAATATACATGTATACCCGTGAGTCTCTTGCCTTCATGCAAACATTTAATAGACTCTTTTAATATTTGGGATATGTATGCATATTGCTAGATTTGTATAATTCATACATATACCATGTAGATTATTTTAAGATGATTTGTTTTGATAAAAATGATTTTTATGTGTTGGTTGATAAAAATTTTGATTAGTCATATTTGATTTGAGCTTCAATAACTAATTTCATGTAGATACTACTTACATAACCTTTTGAACACTCATCTTTAAGAAAACATATAATTTGGAGCTTTATGGACTATGAGTGCTTAAACCTTTATGTACTTAGTAGTATTTATGAAAAACATTTGAATTTGATGTATTTGAAGGATCTTTAACTAGTTTGTCAAAAATTCATTTAAACTAGTTATCTATTCTTCAAGTATTGCACATGATTCTATTTTTATGGATAATTTCTTTTGTGATTTCAAAATTTTTGATGCTTCATTGTATTGAATATTAGTTTAGATGTTAGTATTTGTCAACACTTGGATTTATACTTGTACACCTTATGGACCACAAATAAATCTATATATGATTGGGTTGAATGCTTATTTGTGCCTATTAGATGTACTAGTATAGCCTTGTGTTGATGATCATTACATTCTTAAACTTGTATTCCCATTTGGATTTATGTTATGATCATGTGATTTCATTTCATGTATATGCTTGTCTTGCCAAACATTAAGATATACATGGATACCTCTTGAGTCATTTGCCTTTCATGCAAATCTATATATATGGACTCAATTGTTGGGGATATGTATGTATACTTAATGTCTTGTCAAAACATACATATGCTATGAAATATAATTTTGATGATTTTCATATATTAAAATTTGTAATGATTTTCGTATTTTCAAAATTTATGATTTTAAGGAATATTGAGTTTTATTGCAACTTTCATGATACCATGTTTCACATAACACTATCACACTCACTTCTTTTTGATATGGACTTTATGGATAGAGTGCTTTTTAGTGCCTTGTGTTTCATTGATCTTTCATGAAAAACTTTTTAACTTATTCCTTGATGGAAGGATCTCGTACTAGTTCTTAAAACAAGTTCATTTAACTAGTTCGAATTCTTCATATGGTAGATTATATGATGTATACACTTATGCTTACTTTTCAATTGGTATCATTGGATATTTTCAATTGGTATCAATTTGACTCTTGTTGTATATACTCATATTTTGTTCTTTCATATATGTATGTATCTACTTCAATTGATATACTCTTTTCATACATATATGATTTGTACTTGTGCTTTAGCTAAAATTGACTCTTATATTTTTAAGCACAAAGTTGTTAATGCTAAGCTTACTTCAAATCTTATTTATCTTCAAGCTTATGCATTGTATTTCACAATTGGTATCAAAATTCAAAATTTGGTTGTTCTACATTTGGTACCTTAAAAGAAAATATTGTATTTTAAGATATTTCAAAATTTTGTTTTCATAAGAAAAATTCAAAATTTTTGATTTGTATTGTCTATATGCAAGGAGAGCTTAACATCTCTTCCATATGTAGATTCATGTTGAGTATATTATAATTTGAGGAGCTTGACAACTCTTCTTTTCATGATATACGTGTGTAGGGGGAGCTTCACATCTCCTCTTATGCATGACATATTATACGTTATGTGAATTAGGGCTTGTCATCCCTCTTTCATGTAATGTATATGTGTCGGGAAGCTAACTTAACGTCTTCCTCTTCATGAATTTATATCGCATATAAACTTTATTGATTGATTTGTATTTACCCTCCTTGATTTCCTTATTTTTGACAAAAAAAGGGGGAGAAAAATTTGTTTGATGTCTTTTTCTTTGAACCCTTTGTTGATGATTGACAAAAAGGGGGAGAAGAATTTGTGATTTTATATGCATGATTTCATGATTTCCTTACTTAAGGGGGAGAAGTATTTGGTTCCTTTCTTAAGGGGAGTAAGATTTGTATTTATGCATATATGTTGTCTTGCAATTAGGAGCAAAAGATTTGATTTATGATTTGATTTATATGATTGCATCTCCTACATTGCATACATGTCATGTGCTTTTATTGACATATCTATTATTTATTTGGTATGCATGAGTTAAGGGGGAGCTTCTTTGAAGCTTTACTTTAATCCATGCATATATAACTCCATGAGTTTTGTCATCATCAAAAAGGGGGAGATTGTTGGCCCAAAGGCCCTTCACCCTAGTTTTGATGATGATCAACTCATGTAGTTATAGTTACTAATGATCTTGTGTTTAATTAGTAACAGATTCATGATCAAGATCTTAGTAGGTGCATAGCTCAACAAAGGATAAAAGAACAAGATTTGGAGCTTGCATGTGGTGATCCAAGGAGTTTTTGGATCAAGCTTGGACCAAGTCAAGATGATGTGAAGCTTCAAGTGAAGACTTCAAGAAGTTGAAGACTTGTGTCTAGGTATAGAATTTGTATTTTGTTTTAGTAAAAATGTAAAGGATAGATAGTTGGTGGATTGCTCAAGTCTATATCACACACACACTCTTGATTAGAACTCTTGATTTAATTGATTTCATAAAAGATTTTGTTTTTAGAAAAGAACTTTTATTTTAGAAAAAGATTTTTCTTTAAGACAAAATATTTGTTGGTTTTTGGTATTTCTATCATGTATATTCTTTAACCAAAACCAAGTTGTATACTAGATTTCAAAAACATAGATATTTCATATTGATTGTGGAGTGGATCATATCCATACACACTATGCTTTTAAATGGACTCAAATATCTTGTTTTTGTATTTGATAAAGGTTTGGAAAAACATTTCATGGAAAATTAGGTTTTTATCAAAAGAATTTTTACCAAGTATTTTACCTTGATAGTAGTATGACACATGCTCATACTCTATGATTTTTCAAGACCAAAACATTTTATCCAAGACCCTAAACCAAATCCAAATTGTCCAGGTCCTGGAAGTTCTGATTTTTCAGAATTTCTCAGTGACCGGTCGACCGGCAGTCGACCGGCACTCGACCGACATGCACAATTTTTGTGCATGTGCGTATCAGTCGACCGGAGTCGACCGATACTCGACCGACCCAAACCTGTTGCTCTCTGGAAAATGCCAGTCGACCGGATCGGTCGACCGACAGTTCTTTCCAGAAGAGCGGTCGACTCACCAGTCGACCGGTGGCTGCAACGGTCAGAAAAATGACCGTTGGCCGGTCGACCGGAGGTCGACCGCCAGCTCTGACAGAACCCCAACGGCTCTTTTTCTGGGCAGCCTATATAAAGGGTTTTTGTCATCTGTTTTAAACAGAACATTTAGGAGACTTCTTGAGCTGTTTTTCAGACACTTTTAGAGGAGTTTCTCTACAAGATTTTAGTGCAAATACTTCCAATCAAAAGGAAGAGTTTTTATCAAGAGAGTGTTTAAGTGATTTCTTGTGTTTTCCAACAAAGCTTTCTTTCCTTCATTTTCTCACCACACACTTGAGCTTTCCATTGCTAGATATTCTTATAGGTGTGTTGTAGTGAGAGTACTCTTTAGGTGATCAAGAGTTGTGATCATCAAAGAGATCTTTTCTTGTAATTTTGAGGAAACGGGCAAGTGTGCTCGTTGTGGTTGAGTTCGGGTGCGAACTTGTGGTGCGAGGTGCGTCCTCGTCAAGCCGGTGGGCTTGTGGTGTGTAAGGGACTTTGGGAGTCCGAGGGTTTGTAGGTGTACGGCACCGAGGAGAGATCCGGTGGGATCTTGCATAGTGGAAACCCTTCGTGTGTCGAAGGCGGGGATGTAGAGCAAGTGTGCTCGAACCTCGAAACAAACCCTTTGTGTTTGCGATTGCTTACTCTTCCCTCTCTCTCTCTTTGTCTCTATTTTATATCTTGCATTCAATTTATTGTGTTCATCTTATATATGCATGATATATTCCCTTGTGCTTAATTGATATATAATTGCGTGGGATTGTTGTTAACACTAGTATTAAACCAAGAGAGCCAACGTGGCACCTCAACCCATTCAAGGGGAATCTAGAGGAG
Source organism: Agave tequilana (assembly GCA_038442645.1). Lineage (NCBI taxonomy): Eukaryota > Viridiplantae > Streptophyta > Magnoliopsida > Asparagales > Asparagaceae > Agave > Agave tequilana. Next base: position 35,672 of record JAVJIF010023223.1, read on the forward strand.
CTTGTCCAGAGCCTCGCAAGGGGAATTCGGCAACACTCTTGAGTTATACATAAGTGTTTAATTAAAAGAAACTTTAATTTGGTCAACTTAGTTTTAATTCCGCATTATTTGTTCACAAGTGACCTTTAGATTAGCCATCACCTATTCACCCCCCTCTAGGTGATCTTACATTAATATTACAATATTAACATAATAAAATATTAATGTAATGATAAAGTATATTATAATATTAATAGAGTAATTATTTATATTAAGAAATAAATAAATTAAATATATAGCAATTTTATATTAAAACATAATATTGTTATATTACTAAATAAAAATTAAGAAAATTGGTTTAAATATTAATAACATAATAAAGTATTAAATAATAATATTAAACAAAAAAATTAAATTAAAATAATTAAATATTAAAACAATATTAATAATAATAAAAAACTAAAAATTGCAAATATAAAATAATTAAATAATTAGATAAGAAGTTATTCACTATTAATAAGATTAAAATATTAAATATTTAATAATATTAAATTATATATTGATTATCAAGTAACTGCTTTTGATTTCAAGTGTACTACAAGTGGTATTTACATGACCACAGATTAACTGTAGTAGCTGCAAGTGGGAAAATATAGGTGTAAAAGTGAAATTTACATGATCGCAAATTTAACTGTAGCAACTACAAGTGAGAAAATGAGAGTTTCATTGTGCAAGTTGTTTTACAGCGAAACAAACAACGAAAAATGAAAAAGGTTTTATGACTTACGACTTGCGGCATTTTTGCGGCGAAACAAACAGGCCCTGAGTTAAATCTTCTACTTTGTATCCTATTATGATTAGCTCTGAGATCTATTTAAAGAGCCGAAATCTCTCATAATCAAGCATCTCCACGTCAGAGTCATAACTTAAGATTTTTATTTAGTTTTTCTTCCCTTTTTTTTTGTAATTTTTAGGATTTAGTTCTACTTCAAGGTTTGTAAAGAAGGAGGAGGCACTTGTAATTGAAGGTGACAGCATCAATAACAAGATTTTCTTTCTAATTTATCATTATTTACTTACTTTCATTACTTGCTTTCTCTTTTATCATGCTTCCTTTAAATTCTTTCATGAGTAGCTAATCTCTTCATGGCTTTTTAATCTCTACCCACCACTACTTCTAGTTCTATGTTAGAATAAACTAATTAGATCTTATGCATGCTTAAACCCTACAAATAGCTTATACTCTTGAAGGCACATGACGATAGTTAAACCTATTATTTGCTAATACTTCTAATAGTTTTTTTATTCTGTGCTTAGATACCCTTAATAGTTTAATGCTGGTTATTCTTCTTATTCTATGCTTGAAAAACTTTGATAGTTTAATGTTAGATCTTGATTAATGATTATTTCAAATAGGGTTTCTCCATCTTATGTATCTTACTTAAATTGAATGCAACTCTAAGGTATAATTTTTATGATTTAATGTGAAGTTTAATCTAGCATAGGTTAGTAAGTTAGTGGTGGTAGATGATTAGTAAGACATGTTCCTTTAATTCTTTTCAAAACCTTAATCTTCAAAGATAAATCATATCTTCATCTTCTTTCTACCTCTAACACTTAATATTTACTTTTTCTTTCTTTTAAAAAGAACTATTAACCTACTTAATGTTTAAAAAAATACCAAAAAGTTTCCATCGCATTCCTCCCTGTGGATTTGACCTGCTTAGCCCTTACTATCGTGGATATATTGTAAAAGGCAGAGACTTAACTGACATTCAGATAACATCCTTCTAACCTTAACTCATCTCTGTTTTTCAGCAATCAAATTTTGGCACCGTTGTCGGGTTAAAGTTAAGGTTAGAAGGATGTTATCTAAATGTCGAAAAATAGGGAGAGGTTAAGGTTAAAAAGATATTATCTGAATGTCGATTAATCTCTGCCTTTCGTAATTTATCCATGGTAGAAGGCCGTGCGGGTCAAATCCACAGGGAAAAATGCGATGAAGCTTTTCGATATATTTTTACAAGCTAGATTGGTTAGATTGTTCTTCTTTGTGTTAAAGAAAAATATTATGTTAAATGTTAAAGATAGAAATATGATGGTGAAAATAGGGTTGGATTAAAAATTAAAGATTTGAAAATAGTAAGGAGTAAGACTTACTAATCATCTACCACCACTAACTTGCTAACCTATGCTAAATTAAACTTCACTTTAAATCATAAAAACTATACCTTAAAGTTGCATTCAATTCAAATAAGATACATAAGATGGAGAAACTCTATTTGAAATAATCACTAACTAAGACCTAACATTAAACTATCAAATTTTTTCAAGCATAGAATAAGAAGAATAATCAACATTAAACTTTCAAGGCTATCCAAGTATAGAATAAGAAAAATTATTTGGTTATATTAGCAAATAATAAATTTAACTATCATTATGTGCCTTCAAGAGTATTAAGTATTTCTAGGATTTAAGCATGCATAAATCCAATTGGCTTATTCTAACATAGAATTATAAGTAGTGGTAGTTAGAGATTAATAAGTTATGAAGAAGATTAGCTACTCATGAGAGAATCTAATGAAAGCATAGTAAAAGAGAAAGCAAGTAAAGAAAATAAGTATATAAAGATAAATTAGAAAGAAAAACCTTATTATTGATGTTGTCACCTTTAATTACAAGAGCATCCTCCTTTACAAAACTTGAAGTAAAACTAAATCCTAAAAATTACAAAAAAATTGGAAAAAAAACTAAAGAAAAATCCTAACTTATGATATCTGATGTGAATGCTTGATTATGAGAGATTTGGGCTCTTTAAATAGGTTTCAGAGCTAATCACAATAGAATACAAATTAGAAGGTTTAACTCAATCCTAATTCAATATGGAAATTCAATTCTGCAGCAAGTTAGTGTGTTGATTACTGCATATGACTTATCAGACGGCTAAATTGGACAAAATAGTCAACATATGAATTGTATCTATACAAGTCCTCTTTCTGTGACATCTTGAATCATCAGACTTGATTATCTATAGAGAAAGTTATGATCTGAATACTAAAATCTGTCCAGTCTAAATCTGAGTCTGAATTGATTTTGATCTCCATTTAATTTGAATTATTCTCCTTATCCCTATTAGGATTAGCTTTATCCCATTGATCTTCTAGAAGTATATCTTCTGAGTTTGAATTTGAATTTTGAAGATTATATATCCTTTTTCCCTCTTGACTTCAAATTGATTTAAATTGAAATTCAAATTTGGATATGATTAGGGATAAAATGGAGGCTTCTTGTATTCTTATCTTCTCATTTAAGTAACCACACACCATAATAAAAAAGAAGGTTAAATAGCAATGTTAAATTAAAAAATAATCAAGGATAAATCTGCAAATGTGATGATAACAATACAAAATTGAGATGCAATCACTCCAGCCTTGCTTAGCTCCGCTTGATTTGTTCGCTTATCTGCTCGCTGACTTTATTTCAGCTTGCTCAGTCTCTAAGCTTCATTACTCTACTGATAACATAGTTTTTATTTGTTACTATGTTTACATGTGTGCGTTTGGCATTAACGCCTCTGCACATACTTACTCTGCCTTCGGGCCTATTAGCCTTTAAGCTCTCTCCCACTTCCTCGAAAGAGGGAGTGTGTTCAGACCGCCTGATCTCTTAGCTACGCCTAGTTAGAGGACTTAGCACTCAGCGCTTTATCGCTAACTCTGTCCGAGTGTAATTACGCTGTGAGCTCGTCTTCATCACGAGTGATGCGGAGCGGTTTACCCGCCACCACACGCGTGCATAGCTTCACCGCGAGCTAATCACGCCAACCGTGATGGCGTCTAGTGTTGTATACTGGCATCACTTCAGTTTTGCTCAGCTCCGCTTGGATGTTCACTTACTTACTTGCCCGCTTGCCTTCTTGATATTTTAACTATTATTCTTTTCTTATTGGTTGTGAAGAGTTTGAAACCATACTTATACCATTTTTTAAAATTGTATTATTTTTCTGTATTCGTATTGATCTCTTGTATCAGTATCATTTTTCTCTATTTGTACCAATCTCCTGTAACAGTACTATTTTTCTGTATTGTTTATACAACAGTTGACATATGTTATGTTACCACTTCACACCTGACACCTGCTTGTTATCACTTATCACCTGCCATGTTTAATACTTGACTAGTGAATATCATATTACAGGAATCCTATAACTGCTATCCCGCATTATATACAGTGATCTGTATCCCAAGTACTTATGTACTCCTGAATTTGTGAACCTGTCATGCTCCTGCTATTCTTGTAAATCGATAGTTATATAATAAACTATAGAAAGGACAACTTGCATCGGATAAGGGGGAAACTGATTGACTTCAAGTGGTGAATATGTTTACAGTGGCATTAGTTGTGTTGTGCAACTAAAATTTTCGATTCTACCTGAGGGCCTTCAGGTGTTTCGAGGGGAGCTGGCTCCCTACCTCTTGTAATATTTCTGAATGGGCATACAATAAGACTCTCCTCTTGTACGCCTTGCGATCGGTTTCGTATACTAGCAAAGAAACACCCTGGACCGTGCTCCTGGGCATGCACGAGACACATTGTAAACATAACCCATTAGTTTCATCATCAGCTTTCAACAACAATCTTAACTTATTCATATATGAATGTATGTGTATTGGGACGCTAGGGCACATATGAAGATATATGGGTAGGACAAGTAATAATAATAAGATGCTAATTAACAAATCATCGTGTTGTTTTGCAATTCGGATTGTATAAATTCAGATTACGGTGACATGGGGAAAAGGTATATATATGAGGGTTTTTTAGATTATTCCTTCGATATACTAGTCTCATGAAACCGTAAATTGAGCTTGTATAACTGATTTTGCCTGTATTCGATTTTATTCAGTCTTATCGGTTTATCGATTTTATTTGTTTTCTTAGTTTTAAGAGGCAACTCAGGTTATATGAACTTAAGATAAGGTATCGTGAGGTATAAGATATATATATGAGAGTTTCCTTATTTGGATTATTTATTCGATGTACTAATCTCAGGGATCAGTAATTTGAGCTTGTATAACTGATTTTGCTACTTTTAATTTACTCACTGCCTCCTTGCCTGCTCCTGTATGTCGGTGCTCACGACACAGTTTTCAATGCATGCTTATGATTTAGATTTATGGATACACGTATGCCCATCCATGCACGCCACTCGGCACTCATCTTACCACTTTTGGGGATTTTTTGACTTTCATGGACTTGCATGTTCAGATTTTGGAGCTTGAACCGAGGCGGACTTCTTGTTGATTAGAGTTGAGCAACGGTAGTGTCGTGGATCGACAGTTGACCGTCTGGAATCCTATCCTTCTAGGGCCTCTGCTCGTCTCTCGAGTTTTCCTTTTGCAACTTGGGAGTGCTTTTTGTATTGTTCAAATTGTATGTCTCTTTGTATTCTCGCATTTGCGCCTATCGTTGATGTAATATTCTTGTAATATCGCGTCACATCCTGTGATAACTTTATAATTGTACTCATATATTAGAATGTATAATGCACCACGTACTTGCGTACTCTGATTCTTGCACATATTGATGCCTAGCGTATATATGTGAGGGTATTTTTGACCTGCATATATACGTCATAGTAACATTCTGTACCTGCGGGATTAGGGTGTTACAATGCTGAACATTGCCTAAAGTTCCAACAATACTATTGTGCATCCTAATCTTGATTGAACCAATAGCAATTGTCTTGCAAAATATGTTATCCCATTAATACATTTCCATCATCAATTGACTGGAGATCACAAATCAATCTCTATAGGGACACAGGTGGTAAGAATAACATAAATCAAGAACCTACTCATCTCGTGAAAAGGCACCTAAGGTGGTAACTGAATGAACTTCATGTGCAATGGAGGCTTCTTCTATAACACTAACAACTGAAGATTTCTCATTTTTAGATTTCCTCCTATTATCTTTTTTTTTTTCTTTGAGCTTAAAACAATATTTTTATAATGTTCAAACTTGTCACAGTAATGACACTTAACATTTTTGTTAATCTTAATTTAGATTTAGATTTTTCTCGAGATATAGCTCAACCCTTCCCTGACGACCACAAACAAACAAGCTTTCAACTTGATTCTTAATTCCTACGACCGACACTTTCTGCCTTAGCTTCTTAGAGTGTAAGACTAACATGGCATCTTCTAAAGAAAGTGTATCTATATCGTAGATCATATTATCAACAAAGTTTTTGAAGAAAGGAGGCAATGAGCATAATAAGATGAGAGCATGATCTTTTTCATCTATTCTAACATTAATATTTTTCAAATTCATGAGAACTTTATTAATCTCATTTAAGTGGTCATACCTTCTTTCATGCGCAGGGTGAAGAGGCCCTGCTTCAAATAGAGCTTATCGGTCAGTGACTTCGTCATGTACAAGCTCTTCAATTTAGGCCACAAAACGATGGCCGTATCTTCATCGACAACCTCCCGCAAAACTTCATATGCTAGACAAAGTTGTGTGGTATTATGTGCCTTCATCTTGAGCTCTTCCTTTTTATCCTCAGACATGGATTCTGAAATTATTTTTATCGGACAAGACTTTCAACATCCTCGCTGCACTAAGAGAGCTCTAGTTTTGACGCTCCATAAACTTACGCTATTCCTCCCGTCAAACTTCTCTATTTTTGTACTTCGTCGAAGCCATCTCGAAACCCATAAGAAAACAACACAAGCTCTAATACCAGTTTGTTATAGCAGTGGGCTTCTAATACAAGAGATGATAAGTATAAAAAGAGATAATCAAATAGTAAGATAACCTAATTAGAGAGAAAGAGGAGAGCACTCCC
>JAVJIF010023224.1:0-62414 GCA_038442645.1 Agave tequilana
GATTTCCTTGATTCAAGCGAAACGATTACAACCAAAAGACTACTCTTCCCTCTTTTCCAGTTACAAGGGAGGGAGGATGTCTGAATCTTCCCTTTGTTTAAAGCTGGGTTCTTCGTGTGGCGATAGAGAGTGAATCTTGTTCTCCGTTGACCAGATGACCGTCCTGGACCGTCGGGGGTCTTCTCTCGGTCGGTAGAAAGAGTAACTCAGCTCCGTCTACCAAAACTCTCAAAGAGGAGGTAGGCGAAGAGCGGCTAGTACTCAGTAAGCTCGCTGAAGAGTCGTGCTTCTCTCTTGATGATCCTTCTGCCTGGATTCGATCGATTTTGATGATGCCCTATCTCCGATCTTCTGCCCAGCTTCGATCCTCTCAAGCCTCTATCCCTGTGTGTCTCTCCAAAAACTCCGATCCTCTCTTCATAGCAAACAAGGCTATTTATAGGGATCTCAGGGGGTGAAGGTGCCTCCTGAAAACGCTCCCGAATGAGGGGCCACTACCCGCTACATGCGCGGTGACTGGCCCCGCAATCAGGGCAGTTGCAACTGAGACGCGGGCGTTGGGCCGAACGCGCCTTGAAGTTTGAGACGCGGCGTCGAGCCAAACGCGCCTTGAAGTTTGAGACGCGGGCTTCGGGCCTTCACGTCTGGATGCTGAGGCGCGGGCGTCGGGCCGACGTGCCTTGATGCTGAGACGCGGGCTTCGAGCCGACGCGTCTGAATGTTGTGACGCGGGTGTAGAGCCAACGCGTCTTAATGCTGAGACGCGAGCATCGATTTCTCGCGTCTAGAGCTTGAGACTCTGCTTCCTTAATGGCTGGTCTGTTAGTCATTTTTAGACAGCCTACAGAACCCCCTCCAAAGTTTCTGATATTCCGCAGTTGAATGGGACGGATTTCGGAATACTTTGGATCTTTAGTCGTGTTCGCGTTTTATGACTGGACTGTTGATGCTTCGGGTTTGATCTTATCTGGAATTGGTCTTCGTGAGTGTACTGTTGAACTCTTTGAAGCCGTCAGAGTTGATCGTGTTTGAGTGTCTAGATACACAGTCTAGACCTCCCCGATTGCTTTTAGTCTGTCATGGGTGCGCTTTTGACCGGGAGTGGTTGGTTGTCCGTTTGCGTCAGTGTACTGTTGAACTGACTTGTAGAAGCAGGAGACTGGACGCAGGTTCCTTTTTGAAAAAGCAGAAACTGCTTTAAGGACGCGACTTCTTAGCGAGACGCGATCTTTTGGCGATGAGAACGCGACCGATCTTCATAAGGCAGACGCGATTTTCTGGGTGCATTTATGATGATGCTGACGGGGCATGTCCACCGAAGAGCCGCGTACTTTGGGGCGTGCGCCTGTGCCATGTCATGATTACGCCGCCAGCTGGCCTGGGGAAAAGGCGAGATTTCGCCTTTTGGCGCGCGGATCTCCCGGTTCAATAAGTGAACTGCTCCACGTGTCAACTTCTGACTTGTGGCGGGGTTGCGACGCATGATCTTCCCTGTTCAAACAATGATTTGGCTCCACGCGTCAGGCAGCGATTCGCTGCAGCGTTTATTGGGCCAAACGCTGCGTATCTTCGCGAATCTCCGTGCCTATAAAAGGCAACAGTTGGAGAGATGTATCTTCTTCTCCGAACGAACGCATTCTCTGAGAAAAAGAACTTCCTTCTCTTGTTCAACTATTCATCTCCTCGCTCGGATTTCTTGATTTTCAATGGCTCCCAAGACGAAAACCGACTGCATCGACCTCAAGGGCGACCGTCGCCGAGGCTGAGAGAGATGCTTCCTCTGCGCAGGAGGGTGTTTTCCGAGGTAAAAATGCACCTTCGGTGTGGGTTCCGCCATTAAAACATGTTCATAGAACCCTAAGAACCTTTAACACAAGATCGTGTTTGATTCTCGGACGCTGTCCTTGAGATGATAACCGGGGCACGGGCCTGATGATCCGACGCTGGTGAACTCTGCACTCTGGGTCCTTCACTTAGAATATTTCTAATTGTGAAGGTCTCTGGACGCGATTTGTAGAACGCGGATTGATCCATGCGTTCTGTGCCGCGTTTTGTGCCATCAGGCGCCGATTTGGTGAATCTGGTGTCTGAGTCCAAGCACTTTGAAATTTCACAAGTCTTGGTTTGCAGAACGCGGCTTTGCAGGTCTGGACGTGGATTCGAAAAATTCCTGCGTCCAGTATCTCTTCTGCGTTTTGGTGCAAGTTCGCAGGTCTGGACGCGGATGATAACTCCTGCGTCCAGTGTCTCGGCTGCGTTTTGAATTATGAACACTTGGCGTCTTCCCTTATTTTTGGCAAAGTATCTGACCAAGTGTCTTTTTCTTTTGCAGTGCCGCATGTTTCAGGTTCACTTGCCAAGATGCACCATTTCGGCCGCGTGGGTGGTGCCGACCGGGGCTTGACCTTTGTGCAAAGAATGAGTGTCCCCGTGACTGCTGACCAGTTGCTGGATCAGGCTCTCTAATGTTAATAGGAGAACCTTCCGGGCACTTATGACCGATGCCGCGCTCAAAACGGATGACGGTGTCAGGTTGGAGAAGCCTGCCTTCTTCTTTGGGGATCATATCTATGACGATGGCCGTCGTGTGTCTGAGGGGACTTATAAATGGCTCCGTGAGATAAAGGGCGGAAGATTCTTTCTTCCAGACATGGAGAGGATGTTCCCGATGTCCTACTTTCAACACATGTCTGTTCCCCGAAAGATGGAATGGGACATTTCCCAGTATATCCCTGAGATCGCCCTCGGTGACTTTGGCCTCCAAAAGGTAGACCGCCATGATAGTCATGACGGGTCAGTTGTCGGACTGTTCCCTGCGTCGTCCAAGCCTGAAATCCCAATTGGAGAGATCCCGGAGCTTGCTACCACCTTCCTCAATTCCTTCATAGAAGCAGGGGGTGACTATCCTGTCGACTTCCGTACGTATGGATGGGTCCATTCTCCAGAGAATTACTGGTGGGGCAGGATGGTGGGTTTTGTCCTCTCCGATCTTGGAGATCTGCTTGAGCACGTGGGATTATACTCAGCAGTCAGGGCCGTACAATGGGGCATCCCAATGAGCTCTCACAACTTCTTCGGGATCTTGGAGCGCTACAACCCTCAGACGGGGACATTCTTTACCCCGGTTGGAGAAATGGGCCTTGCACTGCATGAGTTGCATGAGGTCTCGGGGCTGGTGATGGGGGAGTTCCCTTATGAAGAATATGTCCCGACTGCTAGGGAGCTTGACCTTATAAAGAAGGATTCCCCTGAGGTGTACGAGACCTATTGGGAAGTGATGTGCTACTTTCATATTTGTGGTCAGGTAACCGGTTGGAGGATGCATGGAGTCAGGCATCTATCCTGGGCCAATTATTTATTCAGCAATGTCAGCAAGAAGGATCATTCGATAACTCGACTGGCTCCCCTCTCTGAACAGGGAGTTGATGACATGGTCGCACAAGCTTCTGAGGGCTTTTACACCACTGGGTCGAACGAGGACGGCTTCGAACCTGATACGCTTTTTGAAAGCTATCATCACCGGGCCGGGCTTCTATCTCTAGTCGAGCGCTGTTGGCGGGCTTCTTGATGCTGTGGTTGAAGCGTTGCGTGGTACCTACATGGCCACATGAAGTCATTATTGCCGACGTGGTGTATCCAGCAGTGCTCCTGGCCCATGGCCGTCCTATAGCCCTTCTTCCGGCCGTGGCGGCTGGCATTCAGAGCGGGTTGCGGGCGCTAGCCAAGAGACTATGCGAGGCTCCAAGGACTGTCGACTCTCAAGGCAAGCCGTATGTCGATTCAGAGGGAAACCCGACGGCAAGGCGCCCTAAACCCCGAATGGAGTTGCCTTACACGTATCTCATGGCCTGGTACGTGATGCATTGCCCTTCTCTGATGACAACGGCGCGTGGGAGTACGAGTCCTGTCCCTTTTGTGAGGCGGCTGGAAGACTCGGATTGGAGTGACACCTATATATATTATATTCGGAGACGTCTCTCAAATGCCGCCAATTACCAGCTCAACCGCTGCTTCCCTGGAATTCCTGGTGCATCCTTTGGTGAGCAATTCACTGATTCTATAGGTCGGGATGACCTCACCCAACTGTCTGCGGGAGTCTTCCGGTGGTTGATCAATATACGACCAGGATATGTGCTGTTTCGCCAAGGGACTTCCTGCACTATCGAACCGTATATGCCAAGTCGTTTTGCCCGACAGTTTGGCTATGCTCAGCTTTATGTCGGCAATCCGAATACACAACTTGCCTTCAATGGGAATTTGTGCGAAGGTGCTCGAGCCTGGTATTATAGCGTGGCTGGGGGGACAGAGGCAACTTTCCGTTTGCCCGTCGAGGAGCCGAAGAACCTTACCAGCTTCACTTTCTGCATCTGGTATTCTCGGGTAAACCAGTCACCGGATTTTGCTCCTGGGTATACGGGTATTGAGGGCATTAATGCCTATCTCAAAACACAGTCGGAGTCTGGCAAAGGCTCGCACATGATCACCCAGTATTTAAAGGTCCAGAAAGAGCTGGAGAGAGCATCTCAGAGAGGAGCCGAGGGAGGCTCAAGAGAGGAGCCCCGAGTAACCCGGAGCAGAACCAAGCTAGGGCCACAGGAGGGGCCTTCTACCACCAAGGCTCAAGAATTGGTGAGTAAGCGTTGTCGGGGTCCTACCTCAACTGCTGGTCCTGTTTCGAAGAGGGCTCGGAGGGAATTAGCAACAGAAGTCTCTCCCTCGGAAGGCATTTCTGCTGGAGTTGAGGACTGTCCTGAAGACCTCTTTATCATGGTTGAGGAACCGCCAGAGGATAAAACTCTCCCCAGTTTAATCCGTGCTCCTAGGTCGCACCGAGGGACCTGTAAGATTGCGGGAGAGGGGGAATTGGTTGACAAACTCACTATAGCTGACGAGGAAGTACAGCTCGTGGGAGGGAATGTCCAAATTCCAGGGTTCTCAGCTCGGCCTGAGCCTTCTTCTGCTCGTGAAGGGAGAGATAAGGCACAGCGGTCAGGGCCTCCTAGTGTCTTCATCTCCAGCGCTCGGATAATCGACCCTAGTCCTACCACTGGGGTGATTGGTGGCAAGGCTCCGGTCACCGGGGACCTTTGCGTTGAACTGTCGTCTTCCGCGTCTGATACGGAAAGCGACTTTGGAGATAAAGTCGACTACGGCCATGAACCGCCGGCTATAATCCCTGCTGAAGGTATAACTTCTTCGCCTGTCGAGGTGATGGAAACAGAGTTGACCCAGCCCAAGGGGATTGAGGCTTCGGCCGCTGAGATAACCTCGGAGGGGGCAGCTGTTGAAGTTGGGGAGCCTTCCCCTTTGCCAGGAGGGGAAACAACCATTGAGGCTGAGGAGGCTCTCACTCCGCCGGTGGAGAAGGCTACTGCTGAAGCTGGGGAGACTCCCATTTTACAGGACTTGACGCCTCTGGACCTCGAACCTAGTAAGGCAGCTCTGACTGAGGGGGCTCAGGTGGGGAGTCTGACGATCAGCACCCTTCCAGAAGGCCACACAGCTCAATCCTCGGTGGGAGTTTCTGAAGAGGTTGTGCTTACAACTCCTTCCTTGGTCGTGGAAGCTCCTGCAGAGGCAGCGCTCCAGGAAGCGCCAGTGGGTAGTCTTGCTCTTGTCACATCGACGGCTGGCACGGCTCTTGTGCGAGAAGACCCGCCCTATATCCCTTGTCCCGTGACAGAAAAAGGGTCGGGAAGCTTCTTAGGTGGTGAAGACATGGGGGATCTGGCACGTCAGATGGTGCAACAATTCTTCACCTCGATGGGATCATGTATTGATCTCATCTTCCGTGGACACAGCACCTTCCAGTTCGCCCAGAGGCTTCTTGAAAATATGGCCGTGAGCGTCGAATTGGCGGGAGGCCCTTCACTTGCCAGGGCATGCCTGCGGGTGGTAGAGCAACTTGGAGATAACCTGCGGGAGCTGGAATCTTTGGAAGATGCAGGTTCTTCCGGCGAGGCCCAGGCCATCCTGACTAGGCTCCTAGCTGCTCAGGAACGGGAGCGACAGGAGGCGGAGGCGCAGATCACTGCCGAGATCCGTGACCTTGAATATTCCAAGGCTGAATTTCAAAAATTAGCCGGAGATTCGAGGGAATCTGAGCTCAGTGTGCAGAGCACGGAGCAGGTCATCCTCAGAACTCGGGACATTATTGCCAAGGCGGAAGCTGTTCTTGCACTAAATGAGGAGAAACTTGTCTCCCTCAAAAAGGAGCTTGAGGAGCAACGGGCTGCTACGGCGCGGGCTGAAGAGAGTCTGTCTCTGCAATCTTCCAGGGTGGACTCTCTGCGGATGCAACTGTCTGCCAGAAGTTTCTTATCTGAGGCGGAGCTGCGGGACCGGGCTATCATGGAGGCTGAGAGGACGCGCCAGCATGAGATTCACCGCCTTAGGGAACAAATCCGTTCCTTGGTGAACCAGGACATTTAGCCTTCTTTTTTTTTTGTAAAGAAAAGGGACACTCTATTAAGAGTGTTTGTATCCACTTCTATCATTTTTTGGTATAATAGAAGTTTTCTTTAAAGCTTTTGTCCCAATTTCTTTGTCTTGTTGTGGATGAGTCCAACTCTCGATCACCAGTCGTGATTACTGAACTTAGGTAGGACTAAGTTCTTTTAATGAGACGCGGTCTTGGCGAGACGCGGCATTAATCCCACAGGGTGAAACGCGGTCATCAGTCTACCGGAACTTAGATTTTACTAAGTCCTTTTACTGAGACGCAGCGTCAATCATAAAGTGAGACGCGGTCATCATTTCATAAGAACTTAGATTCTACTAAGTCCTTTTGATGAGACGCGGCGTCAATCACAAATCGGAACGCGGTCTTCTTGATGAGACGCAGCATAGAGTGAAAACGCGGCCTCCGAACGCATCGTCAATCACAGGGTGAGACGCGGTTCTTAGTTCATGAGAACTTAGGCAGGACTAAGTCCTTTTGACAAGACGTAGCATCAATCCATAGGGAGACGTGGCCATCATTGTTTCATGAGACGCGGCTCTGAATAACGCGGATCTGCTTCCGCGAAGAAGGAAGCGGATCAGGCAGACGCGGGAGACGCAGCCTTGTGCCTTTCCCTTAATTCTGAGGGGACGCGACTTTGACTCGCGCAGGCATCTTTCTGGGACGCGGATGGGTGGATAGTTCTTCAATCCGCGTCTGGGTGTAAACTCCCAGGCGTTACATACAGCCTGTCATAGGGATTTGGTGCGATCTTTAAACGTCAGATGCGGATTTTCCGCTTTGTTTCCCGAAGCAGTTGTCCACGCGTCGGCTGCTGATTGGGCTTGAGTATTGATCCTCTTAAATGAGAAACCAGTGCGGGCGGTTGGAGATCAGCGCCAGCGGCGGTTCTCGAAGCAGCGTTACACGCGTCCGGCCTTTATTGGATCTTGGCAGTTGTGCAGTTATTAATGCCGGCGGTTCAGATTACGGGGCCATTAACCGCTGTTATCAGGAGCTGCCTATAAATAGGGCGCCCCTTTCTCCCTTCAATCCTGCCTTTGGACTATTTTGTTTTTTGAGAGAGCGCTTTGAGAACTTTCATCTTCCTCAGACAGTTGTCTCCATGGATGAGGATGGTTCTGAAGATGACCCAGGGCTTTTAAGCCCCTGTTTGGTCTCTTTAGGAGAAAACACCTCTTTGCCCTGTGACCGCGTTTGCGTCCTGGTGCAGAGATTACAACTCTTGACGGAGGTCTCCACGGGTATGCCGTTCGTTTCACCATGACATTTTAGATTCACCATGGCCTGTACCTTGGCTTCATGTCATCTGGACCCCCTCATGAAGTCTGCATTGGTGCATTCCTTCTGGAATTTGTACCATGGACCTGAACTTCTCCGGACGCGCGTGCAGGAATCTTTGGCCCTTGGTGTTGGCGCGTTTTATGGCTTGTGCCTTAGCGCGTTTCATGACCAATGCCTTTGACGAATTCCAAAAAAAAGGTTTCAGACCCGCACCTTGCAACTCCTGTTCATGGAGATGGCAATTTTCGGCGTCTGTGCCTTTTCGGCGTTTGTGCTCTTTGACCTAGGCACAGAATGGGACCGCGTTTTGATTCGCGTTTGTCTCGGCTGACGCAACAGTTTGGCTTGCTGCGCGTGTCATTCCTGCGTCTTGGTAGACTGCATGGATCATTCCCGCATTTGGCTGACTGCGTGGATCATTCCCGCGTTTGCCTCTGCTGACTTAGTTTTTCTCTGTTTACACTAAGCTGCAGATTGTTTTAATTCTCTCTTTTTGTTCCTTGCAGGCTTGCTGGGCCCTTGGAAGAATACTTCGGTCGGCGAACTCGTTCAACCTTCACCTATGAGAGAATATATTATGGTCCTCGTCACCTATAAGAGAGTATATTACATCTCTGACGAGGACCCAACCCTCGCCAAGGTCTCTTCAGATCTGGTGCAAGAGACGGATAGGCTGAGTACCGGCGAGGGTGGTCCGGCGGTTGCGGCGGCAGATGAGATCCTCTTCCTCTCCCACTCCAGAAGTCACATCAAGGACACTCCGTTGGATGGCCTGCTGGGGAAAGGGATGGTGATGAAACCCCAGAAGTGACATCGAGGACAGTTAAAGTCCGTTGAGTCTTCTGCTGGGGGAAGGATCAATTCTTGAAGGAAGAGTTGCCGGACTTTTTGCTGCCGCCGGACTAAGTGGAGGGTGGCATCCTTTGTGATGACTCCTAAACTTCTGCTCTCACCCCAAGAGTGACTCCATGTTTGTTGGATAGTCTACTAGGGAAAGAGACGCGCCTGAACGAAGGGTTGCAGGACCTTCCATTGCCACTGGACCTCAAGAACACCATTGCTCTTGGCTTGGTCAGCTAGGGCGCTTTCGAAGTTGGCGTCATGCATCAAAGTGCAACCGGCTCCAATTGTGCACCTGGGATCAGATGCGGTTTCAAGGAGTGAGTACGGCCTCAGAGAGAGAGAGGGACTTCTTTGTACTCCTTAATTGTAACACTCAATCTTATTGTATAAGAGAGCGTTTTGTATCACTTTCATGTGTTTGGATATGAATAAAAGTGACACTTTTCTTTTTGCTTCTTTCTGTTGTCTTGAACGTTTTGTTTTAGAAGCCAAAGAATAATTTTGGTGGACCCGCCACTTTATAAAAGAAAGTGACGAGTGGAGCGCGTACCCCCAGAGAAGGTGAACTTTTATCAAGGATTTGGGATTAACTTGATTTAAGATCAGCTGGGGATTTTGATGGAAGCATTGTTTATTGGTGTAATGTTAACCAACAGTGCCTCCAGAATGAATTTGATACTCGGTTGGGGAGAATATCAAATGAAACTAGACTCGTGGGGAATCTAGTAAGATTTTTACCGTTAGAGGTGTGATATTAACTTAACGGTTTAGAAGTAGTCTTGTCAGAAGTGTAATATTAACTTGACAAGGATGTGAGTTAGAGGTGTGATATTAACCTAACTCATCAGCATCTCAGTTTTATTTGGGAAAACTGAGGGTGTCACTGTCATAGGTGTGATGTTTAA
Source organism: Agave tequilana (assembly GCA_038442645.1). Lineage (NCBI taxonomy): Eukaryota > Viridiplantae > Streptophyta > Magnoliopsida > Asparagales > Asparagaceae > Agave > Agave tequilana. The sequence goes on from JAVJIF010023224.1 coordinate 9,496, forward strand.
CTTAACAGTGATAGAAATGCTAGAGGTGTAATGTTGAACTTGGCATTAGTCGTCTCGGCTTAAAGAAGTCGAGGAAAGGTCATAGCCATAGGTGTATTGTTGAACTTAGCAATGACTCGGATGCTAGAAGTGTAGTGTTAACTTGGCATCGTCCATTTCAGCTTCGATATGGAAGCCTGAAGAAAGGTGACTGTCAGAGGTGTGATATTAACTTGACAGGCACTCGATGTACTGCTTAGAGGTGTAATGTTAACTTAAACAGTAGTTTGTCAGAGGTGTGATATTAACTTGACAAGGATTTGCTTGCGATAGGAGCAATTTGAGGACCTGTCATTCTATTGATGAGAATTGACAAGTGGAATTTGAGGTGCCAGAGGTATAGTGTTAACTTGGCAAATTTGAGAGTTTGTTACTCTAATGCAAAGTTAACAAGCCAGGTTTGTACTCGACAAAGAGTATTCATTACCAGAGGTATAGTGTTAACATGGTAATGATTGCATTTTGTGGTCCTACCATTCTATGGATGAGAATTGGTAAGGGATTTTTGGAGGGAAGAGTGGAATCAAATCCACTTAGGATTTTTAGCAAACCCTCAGCTGTCAACGGATTTGAGGTGCCTTTACCAACTACCGTTTGAGTTGGGCTAGCCATGCTATTCCCCTCAGCATGATGAGTTGTTGAGGACTTAGATTGGGCTTAAAGGCCAACATTTTCCTCTATCCTTAGCCGTCGGAGGCGTCGGATCAAATGGGAACGTGTCCCTTAGGATTTTTAGCAAATCCTCAGCTGTCAACGGGTTTGTCATGCCTTTACCAACTACCGTTTGAGTTGGGCTAGCCATGCTATTCCCCTCAGCATGATGAGTTGTCGAAGACTTATGTTGGACTTAAAAGCCAACATTTTCCTCTATCCTTAGCCATCAAGGGCGTCGGATGTTTGATCAGAGGTGTATTTTTAACTTGATCGGTGGAAGAATGCCATCTAGGGATAGTATTTCTTCAGGAATTTGCCATTGATTGGCATCATGAGTGTATCGCCATTTGAGGTTATGAGGCGATACGATCCATTTGAGTAGACTGACTCTACCACAAATGGTCCTTCCCATTTGGGTTGGAATTTTCCTTTCGTCTTGTGCGTCATGACCATGGGTCTTCGGACGGTAAGACGAGGTCGCCTTTCTTGAAAGTTCGGGATTTGACTTTCTTGTTGAAGGCTCTGGTGATACGAGCTTGATAAAGCTCGATTTGTTGTTGGGCCTGCAGACGCTTGTCGTCCAAGGCTTCCAATTCTTGGAGTCGCTGTCGATGCTTCTCCTCTGTTGTCATTTCCGCTGTCAAGGCGACGCGAAGAGATGGAATTTGGATTTCCAGTGGAAGGACGGCTTCGCATCCGTACACCAAGAAAAATGGCGTGGCTTTAGTTGGGGTTCGCACAGTCGTGCGATAGGCCCATAAGCATTCGCCCAACTTATCGTCCCAGTCTCGTTGACTTTTCGAGACGAATTTCTTGAGAAGCTTGCCAATAGTCTTATTGAAAGCTTCTGCGAGGCCGTTCGCGGGCGGATAGTATGCCGTTGATGACACACTCTGGATTCTGAACTTGGCGCAGAATCTCTGAAAAGCCTGGCTGATGAACTGGGGTCCATTGTCATGGACAATCCGCCGAGGCACACCGAACCGGTAAATAACGTGATGTTTCACGAACTTGATCACGTTAGAAGATTTCACCTCTTGCAAAGGGATAGCTTCGGCCCACTTTGAGAAGTAATCGGTTATCGCTAGGATGAACCGATGTCCCTTTGATGATGGTGGGCTGATAGGACCAACCACGTCCATCCCCCACATTTCGAACGGCCAGGTAGAGGTCGTAGAGTGGAGGTATCCTGGTGCTTGATGGATGAAATCGCCATGTATTTGACAGGCGTGACATCTTTTGGCATAGGCAACAGCATCGGCAACCATCTTGGGCCAATAGTAACCCAATCTTTGGAGTCGGTTTGCCAGCTTCGGGCCAGGTTGATGAGCTCCACAAGTACCATCGTGGGCTTCTTTCAATACTCCTTGGGCTTCTTTTGATGAGAGGCATCGGAGCAGGATCCCGTCATGCGATCGACGATACAATGTTCGCGAAATCGCATTGTAGTAGAATTTGGAGGCTTTCCTTCGGATGGCAGCCGCCTCCCTGGTGTCTTCGGGCAAGATGCCGTACAAGACAAAATCAATGTAGGGGAATCGCCAGTCTTTAAGTTCTGGATCGGTCGACACTTCAAGTGTTTCCTTACCGCGACGATCTCCCGTTGACCTCTGGTAGTCTCCGAGGGGACTTTTTGGGCAGTATAGGTCGTGGCTATAGACGAATACCTTCTCCATTGCTCCGGCTGGAAGAGCTAAGGAGGCAGCAAGGGATGCAAGTGCATCTGCATGCGCATTTTGCTTGCGCGGTACATGGTCGATGTAGAAGTTTGAAAACCTCTCGGCCATGTGGATTGTCGCGTTGTAGTAGGGTACTAGATCTTCATGCCTGACCTCATACTCTCCGCGAACTTGGCTGACGATGAGTTTAGAATCACCGTATGCCTCGAGATTTTTAACGCCAATCTCATCGGCGAATTGCATCCCAATCAAAAGAGCGTTGTATTCCGCCACATTGTTGGAACAGGGCTCGGTTAACGAGATAGCTCGGGGAATCACGTAATTTTGTGGGGAGACGAGTACTACTCCTACCCCCGCAACTGTATGTCCCCTAGAGCTTGTTCTTGATGCGCCATCGAAGAAAAGTTGCCATACTTGTCCTTCGAACAATGTCTGGGTCAGGCAGGCTTCGGTGACCTCGTCTGGGAGATCCTCGTAGAGTTTGGCTGCCCTGGGATCTGGGTGTTCAGCTAAGAAGTCCGCCACCGCTTGTCCCTTAATAGCCTTTTGTGGCAGAAAATGCATCTCATATTGTGATAGCAATATGGCCCATTTTGCCAGCCGGCCATTTAGTGAAGAAGGCTTTGTCATAAGTAACCTCAGGGGGTTGACTTTGGATATGACATTTATGGTTTGGCCCACCAGATAGTGTCGCATTTTCTGAATGGCGAACACTAGTGCCAAACATTCCTTCTCGATCGGGTTGTACCGATGTTCGGCTCCGATCATCGTTCTACTTAGGTAGTAGATTGCTTGTTCTCGCCCCTGGTCATCATTCTGAGCTAGTAGAGCTCCCAAAGAATGATCCATTGATCGGACGTACACCAGGAAAGGCTTTCCGGATACCGGAGCTGCCAGGACTGGTGGTTGGGTGAGGTAGTGCTTGATCTCCTCAAATGCTTGCTGGCAAGCGTCGTCCCAAATGAACGAAACGCCCTTCTTCATCAGCTTAGCGAAGGGTTGGCATCTCCCGGAGAGATTTGAAATGAATCTGCGGATATATGCCAATCGTCCTTGTAATCCTCTGAGCTCCTTGAGGCTTCTGGGGGGTTGCATCTCTTGGATAGCACGGACTTTCTCCGGATCCAAATGGATTCCTGTGGAAGTCACGACAAACCCTAGGAACTTGCCACTGGCTACCCCCAGGAAGGACTTGGTGGGGTTCATCTTCAATTGATGAGCCCGCATGATGTCGAAGACCACCCTCAGGTCTGCTATGTGATCACCTTTAGTGCGGCTTTTCACCGCAATGTCGTCGACATAACATTCCACCGTTTTGCGTATCTGCCGATGGAAAATGGCATTCATGGCCCTTTGGTAGGTTGCCCCCGCATTTTTCAGACCGAAGGGCATGACGGTGTAGCAATATACCCCTAGAGGTGTCCTGAAGGAGGTGTGCTTTTCGTCATCGGGATACATCTTGATTTGATTATATCCTGAGAACCCGTCCATAAAGGACATTCGCTCGAATCCACAAGTATTGTCAATCATGACATCTGTGATTGGCAATGGGAATTCGTCTTTGGGGCAGGCCTCGTTTAGATCACGGAAGTCGATGCAGATCCGGATCTTCCCGTTCTTCTTGGCGACGGGGACGATGTTGGCTACCCAGTCGGGATGCTGTTCCTCCCTGATAAAGCCGGAGTCAATAAGCTTCCTGACTTCTGATTGGATTGCCTCCATTATCTCTGGACGGAACCGTCGCTGCTGTTGTTTAACGGGCTTCATGTCCGGATTGATGTTGAGGCGATGCATAGCCACTTGAGGATCAAGTCCAGGCATGTCCTCATAATTCCAGGCGAAGACATCTATATACTCTTGTACAAGAGATATTAAATCCTTCTTCTCTGGAGGCGACAGGCCGTCACTTATGAAGATGGGTTTAGGATTGTCTTCATCTCCTAGGTTGACTTGAACAACCTTGTCTTCTGTGGGTGGCTCACGCTGTTCAAAGCGGATGTCCCAAAGAGCATTCAAATGTCTGATCCAAGGATCTGTATCAGATTGGATCATTTCTTCATCTTCATCCTCCAGATGGCTTGTCGAAACCATGTTTACTGAAAGCCCTTTGAAGATGTTGCCGACACTGACATCTGATTCCCATGACGACGTGTCTGATGAGCAGTCATGACTTGACAGTCTCTCCGAATCAGAGGCTGATGGCACTGGAGTTGATATATAGCCCAACCCCCGGCGCGTCCGATGATAGTAATCAGGGGTTTTCCCTTTCGGTACAAAGGATCGAAGCAGTGTTCTTCTTCCTTTTCCGAAGTTCAACCCAGGCCTGTTGGTTAGATCATACCCCATGCGCTTCATCATCTTGAGCGTTCTTGGTTCATAATGATCGAACTGAGGGGATTCATCCTCACCTTCCGATTCTTCGTGGGGCATAGGTTCAGATGCGATTCGCCCAAAAAGTATTGGTCTTTGGCCTTTTCGTCTGGCTGGAATCATGAATACAGACTCTTGCGCGTCACCATTATCTTGGTATGTCCCGAAGGATGATTTCACCGGTACATGCAAAGATGTCAAGGCATCTATTGCCGACCAGAGGTCATCGTCCATGTCGGTAGTGGTATCCGACGGTATCGAATCGGAAACATACACAGGGAAATACGCAAAGTCTAAATCTTCATTAATGTACCAACCACCCGCATCGTCGGTGGTATCAACATCGAGCTTATTAATGCTCTTTACAATGGGCTCCAACTCCCACAGGCACTCTTCTTTCTCAGGCTCAATGTCAGCTTCATTACCAGAGTCTGGCTCCTCTGGTTGTGGGGTTTCATTAGTCTCCTCCGGATCCTGATATAAGAGGGAGTCCGTGAAATAATTTTCAACCCCTTTAAACGGATGCCTTTCGGCAATCAACGTTCGGACCTGTCCACTCTCGTCAATGTATTTCATGACTTGGTGGAGAGTAGAGGGAACGATGGAATTGCGGTGAATCCATGGTCGTCCCAGCAACAGGTTGTAGGAAGTGTCCGCGTCAATGACGTAACACGTCACTTCTGACTTAAGGCTCCCGATCTGGCATTTGAGCTTGATCTTCCCCATTGGGCGGGAGCTGTTGGCATTGAACCCGTAAATAGTCGTCTGGGTAGGGCTCAGACGATGGGTAGGAATGCCTAGAAACTGCATAACCCGGCGAGGTATGATGCTCAGCGCGGACCCTGGGTCTACCTGGATGCGGTTCACCTCGGATGACCCAATATACCCTGTGAAGTATAGGGGTCGGTCATGCTTCCCTTTAACCTGCATGTCATCTGTTGTGAAGGTGATGCAGGGAGCATTTGGGGAGGTGTGGAGGCAATCCTCTTCATCTTCCTCCCTTGGCACGCGGGTCATAAAGACCTCAGCATTTGCCAGAGCTTCTTGTAGAGCCTCTCTGGTTGACTTTGATAGCCTCAGGAGCTCATACAAGGTAATGCGTGCCGGTATGTTGGCTAGTTGAGCCAAGACGTCGAAGCGGTAAGGTGTCGAGGATTCTTCCGTTACACCTTTCGCAAGAACTCGAGAAAACCGAGTTTCTTTCTGCTTCTCCCCATGCTGTTTAGAGGAGGGCTTGGCTGGTTCCACGGCTGGTTGCGGAGAAGCCGCTGATGTCTCGCCGTACTGCTTCAAGTATGCCTGTCCTGAACGGGTCCCCGCCGTAGGTTGGCTGGGCTCTGCGGCCAGGACTATTGTTTCCTCTTCTGAGTCAGTCAGCGAGGGAACATCAGTGTCCGCTTCTCGAGAAGAGGCGCATATCACATGGCAAGATGAAGCCTTCCCTTTGCCTTTGGACTTTCTGTTGGTCACAGTCGTCCATTGTTGCTCGTCGACGAGGTCAGGGTGGACCCACATGATTTCCCCTCGAGGTGTAGGGACGGGTACCAAGCCTTTCTCCTGCTGCTGATGAGGGTCTGTGTTGACCACCCTCAGTTCTCCTTTCGGGACAGAGATTACCCCCACGGGTGTCGGGGGTCGTGTCCCAAACTGGAGAATCGACGTCATGTTGGCCGTCATCTTCTTCTGCTCCGGTCGGAGTTTTAATACCTCCGCGTCAATCAGAGCTTGAAGGATGTCTTTAAAGACATAGCAGCTTTTGGTAGGATGTCCGAGCATCCTGTGGTATAAGCAGTAGGTGGGATTGTCGGTCTTGCCGACCTCCTCCGGGCGCCTAATTTCAGGGAGCTTCAGTCGATTGCTCTTGTTGAGTAGCTTGAAGAGCGAATCGACGTGTTCCTCCTTGAAGGAATACTGCTTGTTGGGGCGTGGCTGGCTTGAAGAGCCACTTGCCCTGCCTGTTTGAGGTTTGGTGGGAGATTTGGTCTCCGTCGCCAAATTATCCTTCCGCTTGGTTTGGAGGGATGTGTCTGGTGCACGCCTTGTCGACCTCTCTGGCCTGGGCTTGCCTTCTTCCGCTCTGACGCGGGCGACAATCTCCTCAGCCTGTTCACCTTGCTGGACTAATTGTTTCCAGGTGCGGCTTTCAGCAACTCCTATTTGAGCAAGGAGTGAGGTTTGGAGATTATGGCGACATGTTTCCACCAGGGTGGCCTGGGTCATGCCGCTTGGACATCGGAGTGCCATGTTCCGAAATCTTTCTACGAAAGACTTGACGGACTCTCCCTTTCGCTGTTTTGTAGCTAAAAGGGTAGGCATTGTGACCTCCGAATCATCTTCGAAGAAGCGTGTTAGAAACAGCTTCTCCAAGTCACCCCAGTTCTTGATGGAACCTTCGGGGAGCTTCATGAACCATTCAAAGGCCAACCCTTTCAGGGTGCCGATGAACAGTCGCGCCAGGATGGCATCGTTATCTACCACATTCCCGGTCTGGGATTTGAAGTAGTAGATGTGCTGGTTGGGTGACCCCTTCCCGTCGAATGCCTGGAGAGTTGGAGCCTTGAACTTAGGAGGGTACGGGACTAAGTCCCACTCGGCCGGATAGGGCCGGACTACTCCAGCTTCTTGGAGGCCTTTACGGTTGGTAAGGGCCTCGAGGCGCTGCTCTAGTTGACTCATTCTCTTAGCATGAGCCTTTCCCGGGGTCTGGTCGCTTCTTGCCTGCGACGAGGGCTTGGACACATCCGAGGTAGATCGTCGTGTCTCGTCAGAAGATTCGGAGGGTGGGCTTTCTCCTTTTCTCCCTTTCCCCTTCGGTCGTCTAGGAGGAGATCTCGCTCTTTCTTCAAGCAATTTCTCAAGCATATGCTTGAGGGAGTCAATGGATCTCTGTTGAGAGGCGATTATATCCATCTGGTGCTTCTGCGTCTGTTCTAAACGCCTGGTCGTCTCCTCAGGAGTGTCTGCCATGTAGGCGGAAGCCTCCTTCTCGACGGAAGAGTTTGAAGCTTGCGACCCCACTACAGCAGAGTGAGAATCACCCGTTCTAATGCCGCGGGCTAAGGCATTATAGTCAATTGGGGGAATGGCCCCCGTCCGGGTGCGAGTGTGTTGATACACTCCTTCCGGTACAGAGTCAGACTCGGAGTCATCTGGGCTGACTGCAATTTGTTTCCCCTTACTCCTGCTAGTCATGTTTGCAGTAAGCTCCGGGTATTCAACATCTGAGAAGGTTCTCCTCCTGTGGGAGCGTCTTCTCTTGGCTGATGGGGGAATCAGGGTCAGCTGTCTAATTAAAGACGGCTGGTGCACGCCTGACTCGCAATGGCATCCAGAGAGCATCTGGATGAGCTGTTGACAGCAGCATGGAGAAGTGGTCTGATTGGCACTCCTCTTCCTTGTCAAATACTCCCTCAAATCTGTGGGAGGGGGATTAAAGAAACTGGTCTCGCAACGTCGACGACGGGAGACAGTCATGTGCTGTTCAGCCTGGACACAGGTTTCAGAAACGCGGCTGTTGCGTCGCGGCTGCGTCACGCGCGTCTGGCGTCTCTGTTGATATGAGACGCGACTTTCGCGTTGCTGTCTGCTGCGTTGGAGAAGAGAGACTTGGGAGAGAGTGGGCTGCTGGGCCCCACGCCTATGGGCGCGTGCTTCCTGTGTTTGACAAGACGCAGAAGCTTCGCTTCGGCGTTTGGCAAGTTGGTCTTCAGAGGGCTCAACTTGGGGAGTCTCGCGTTTGGGTCGCCAAACACGGACCTCTCGCACTGGACGAGGTGCGGGCAAGGCATCGGATCGTACGCTGCGTTCAACCCCAGTCAGAAAACCAACGGTTCCGACCGAGTGTTGACGCGCGCGTCTTCTCTGTCGACGCTCGGCATTCCGATTGCGTCGTGGAGGAAGAGAGAAGCCAACAACTTCCTGGTTTGTAGAACCAGGGGTGTTTGCCACGCGGGTCTCCTGAGAGACGCTGACGCGGGCGTTCTGTGCGACACGGTCGATCGCACCAGTAGATGTGCCGGGGACCACGCGGGCCTTCAGAGAGGCGTTGGCGCGTGTGTTCTGCGCGGCGCGGTTGATCGTAGCAGAGGAGTCTGAGGTTACGCGGGCCTTCGGAGAGGCGTTGGCGCGTGAACCAAACTTGGCACAGTAGGCAGCAGGAACACCCGACAGAGCCTCAGATTGGGCTTCAGGGGGCTGTCCACTTGAGACCCTGCGGCAGACGCGGGTCTTTGGGCTCTTGGAGCCAGAAGAGAGGAACTCTTCATACTTCGCCTGGTCGAACTCGACGACGAGGGATTCGACCATTTTCCCCTTACGGAGAACGTCATCTTGCACCACGGTGCGCTCGTCAGTAACGAAGGTAGTCCCCAGCGGAGTCGCCATCTCTTGTAGGGGCCGGAAAAGTTTGGTGGTCTGAGAAAGTGGTTTTAGCTGTAAAAGATTTCCTTGATTCAAGCGAAACGATTACAACCAAAAGAACTACTCTTCCCTCTTTTCCAGTTACAAGGGAGGGAGGATGTCTGAATCTTCCCTTTGTTTAAAGCTGGGTTCTTCGTGTGGCGATGGAGAGTGAATCTTGTTCTCCGTTGACCAGATGACCGTCCTGGACCGTCGGGGGTCTTCTCTTCGGTCGGTAGAAAGAGTAACTCAGCTCCGTCTACCAAAACTCTCAAAGAGGAGGTAGGCGAAGAGCGGCTAGTACTCAGTAAGCTCGCTGAAGAGTCGTGCTTCTCTCTTGATGATCCTTCTGCCTGGATTCGATCGATTTTGATGATGCCCTATCTCCGATCTTCTGCCCAGCTTCGATCCTCTCAAGCCTCTATCCCTGTGTGTCTCTCCAAAAACTCCGATCCTCTCTTCATAGCAAACAAGGCTATTTATAGGGATCTCAGGGGGTGAAGGTGCCTCCTGAAAACGCTCCCGAATGAGGGGCCACTACCCGCTACATGCGCGGTGACTGGCCCCGCAATCAGGGCAGTTGCAACTGAGACGCGGGCGTTGGGCCGAACGCGCCTTGAAGTTTGAGACGCGGGCGTCGAGCCAAACGCGCCTTGAAGTTTGAGACGCGGGCTTCGGGCCTTCACGTCTGGATGCTGAGGCGCGGGCGTCGGGCCGACGTGCCTTGATGCTGAGACGCGGGCTTCGAGCCGACGCGTCTGAATGTTGTGACGCGGGTGTAGAGCCAACGCGTCTTAATGCTGAGACGCGAGCATCGATTTCTCGCGTCTAGAGCTTGAGACTCTGCTTCCTTAATGGCTGGTCTGTTTAGTCATTTTTAGACAGCCTACAGAACCCCCTCCAAAGTTTCTGATATTCCGCAGTTGAATGGGACGGATTTCGGAATACTTTGATCTTTAGTCGTGTTCGCGTTTTATGACTGGACTGTTGATGCTTCGGGTTTGATCTTATCTGGAATTGGTCTTCGTGAGTGTACTGTTGAACTCTTTGAAGCCGTCAGAGTTGATCGTGTTTGAGTGTCTAGATACACAGTCTAGACCTCCCCGATTGCTTTTAGTCTGTCATGGGTGCGCTTTTGACCGGGAGTGGTGGTTGTCTGTTTGCGTCAGTGTACTGTTGAACTGACTTGTAGAAGCAGAGACTGGACGCAGGTTCCTTTTTGAAAAAGCAGAAACTGCTTTAAAGACGCGACTTCTTAGCGAGACGCGATCTTTTGGCGATGAGAACGCGACCGATCTTCATAAGGCAGACGCGATTTTCTGGTGCATTTATGATGATGCTGACGGGGCATGTCCACCGAAGAGCCGCGTACTTTGGGGCGTGCGCCTGTGCCATGTCATGATTACGCCGCCAGCTGGCCTGGGGAAAAGGCGAGATTTCGCCTTTTGGCGCGCGGATCTCCCGGTTCATTAAGTGAACTGCTCCACGTGTCAACTTCTGACTTGTGGCGGGGGTCGCGACGCATGATCTTCCTGTTCAAACAATGATTTGGCTCCACGCGTCAGGCAGCGATTCGCTGCAGCGTTTATTGGGCCAAACGCTGCGTATCTTCGCGAATCTCTGTGCCTATAAAAGGCAACAGTTGGAGAGATGTATCTTCTTCTCCGAACGAACGCATTCTCTGAGAAAAAGAACTTCCTTCTCTTGTTCAACTATTCATCTCCTCGCTCGGATTTCTTGATTTTCAATGGCTCCCAAGACGAAACCGACTGCATCGACCTCAAGGGCGACCGTCGCCGAGGCTGAGAGAGATGCTTCCTCTGCGCAGAAGGGTGTTTTCCGAGGTAAAAATGCACCTTCGGTGTGGGTTCCGCCATTAAACATGTTCATAGAACCCTAAGGACCTTTAACACAAGATCGTGTTTGATTCTCGGACGCTGTCCTTGAGATGATAACCGGGGCGCGGGCCTGATGATCCGACGCTGGTGAACTCTGCACTCTGGGTCCTTCACTTAGAATATTTCTAATTGTGAAGTCTCTGAACGCGATTTGTAGAACGCGGATTTGATCCATGCGTTCTGTGCCGCGTTTTGTGCCATCAGGCGCTGGCGTCCGAGTCCAAGCACTTTGAAATTTCACAAGTCTTGGTTTGCAGAACGCGGATTTGATCCTTGTGTTCTGTGTCTTCAACCGCCGATTTTGTAGAATCTGGCGTTTGAGTCCAAGTACTTCGAATTTTTCATAAGTCTTGGTTTGTAGAACGCAGCTTTGCAGGTCTGGACGCGGATTCGAAAAATTCCTGCGTCCAGTATCTCTTCTGCGTTTTGGTGCAAGTTAGCAGGTCTGGACGCGGATGATAACTCCTGCGTCCAATGTAGAGTCTGCGTTTGAATTATGAAACACTTGGCGTCTTCCCTTATTTTTGGCAAGGTATCTGACCAAGTGTCTTTTTCTTTTGCAGTGCCGCATGTTTCAGGTTCACTTGCCAAGATGCACCATTTCGGCCGCGTGGGTGGTGCCGACGGGGCTGACCTTTGTGCAAAGAATGAGTGTCCCCGTGACTGCTGACCAGTTGCTGGATCGCAGGCTCTCTAATGTTAACAGGAGAACCTTCCGGGCACTTATGACCGATGCCGCGCTCAAAACGGATGACGGTGTCAGGTTGGAGAAGCTGCCTTCTTCTTTGGGGATCATATCTATGACGATGGCCGTCGTGTGTCTGAGGGGACTTATAAATGGCTCCGTGAGATAAAGGGCGGAAGATTCTTTCTTCCAGACATGGAGAGGATGTTCCCGATGTCCTACTTTCAACACATGTCTGTTCCCCGAAAGATGGAATGGGACATTCCCAGTATATCCCTGAGATCGCCCTCGGTGACTTTGGCCTCCAAAAGGTAGACCGCCATGATAGTCATGACGGGTCAGTTGTCGGACTGTTCCCTGCGTCGTCCAAGCCTGAAATCCCAATTGGAGAGATCCCGGAGCTTGCTACCACCTTCCTCAATTCCTTCATAGAAGCAGGGGGTGACTATCCTGTCGACTTCCGTACGTATGGATGGGTCCATTCTCCAGAGAATTACTGGTGGGGCAGGATGGTGGGTTTTGTCCTTACCAATCTTGAGGGGCCGCTGAAGCGTGTGGGGCTGTACCCAGCAGTCAGGGCCGTGCAGTGGGGCGTCCCGATGAGTTCCCATAACTTCTTTGGGATTCTGGAGCGCTACAATCCTCGGACGGGGACATTCTTTACTCCGGTTGGAGAGATGGGCCTTGCCCTACACGAATTGTATGAGGTCTCTGGGTTGTCGTCAGGGGATATTCCTTACGAGGAATTTGTCCCAACCACCAGGGAGCTGCCTTTTGGAAAAAGAATCTCCTCAAGTGTACGAGACCTACTGGGAGGTGATGTGCCATTTCTACATCTGTGGTCAGACAACTGCCTGGAGGTCAGGAGGCGTCAAGCAACTATCCTGGGGCCTGATATTTGTTTAATAATGTCAGCAATAAAGATCTCCCAGTAATCCGACTAGCTCCTAGTTCTGGTGGGGAAGTTGAAGACAGGATCGACGCAGCTTCTGACAAGTTCTACACCACGGAGTCGAACGAGGACGGCTTCGACCCTGACTTGGTCTTTGAGAGTTTTCACCATCAAGCCCGGACCCCTATTTCTGATCAGGCGCTGTTGGCGGGCTTCCTGATGTTGTGGCTGAAGAGGTGTGTGGTGCCTACGCTACCACATGAAGTTATTGTGGCAGATGTGGTGTACCCGGCGGTACTCTGGCTCATGGCCACCCCATAGCCCTTCTTCCCGCCGTGGTGGCTGGTATTCAAAGCGGGTTGCGGGCGCTAGCCAAGAGACTATGCGAGGCTCCAAGGACTGTCGACTCTCAAGGCAAGCCGTATGTCGATTCAGAGGGAAACCCGACGGCAAGGCGCCCTAAACCCCGAATGGAGTTGCCTTACACGTATCTCATGGCCTGGTACGTGATGCATTGCCCTTCTCTGATGACAACGGCGCGTGGGAGTACGAGTCCTGTCCCTTTTGTGAGGCGGCTGGAAGACTCGGATTGGAGTGACACCTATATATATTATATTCGGAGACGTCTCTCAAATGCCGCCAATTACCAGCTCAACCGCTGCTTCCCTGGAATTCCTGGTGCATCCTTTGGTGAGCAATTCACTGATTCTATAGGTCGGGATGACCTCACCCAACTGTCTGCGGGAGTCTTCCGGTGGTTGATCAATATACGACCAGGATATGTGCTGTTTCGCCAAGGGACTTCCTGCACTATCGAACCGTATATGCCAAGTCGTTTTGCCCGACAGTTTGGCTATGCTCAGCTTTATGTCGGCAATCCGAATACACAACTTGCCTTCAATGGGAATTTGTGCGAAGGTGCTCGAGCCTGGTATTATAGCGTGGCTGGGGGGACAGAGGCAACTTTCCGTTTGCCCGTCGAGGAGCCGAAGAACCTTACCAGCTTCACTTTCTGCATCTGGTTCTCGGGTAAACCAGTCACCGGATTTTGCTCCTGGGTATACGGGTATTGAGGGCATTAATGCCTATCTCAAACACAGTCGGAGTCTGGCAAAGGCTCGCACATGATCACCCAGTATTTAAAGGTCCAGAAAGAGCTGGAGAGAGCATCTCAGAGAGGAGCCGAGGGAGGCTCAAGAGAGGAGCCCCGAGTAACCCGGAGCAGAACCAAGCTAGGGCCACAGGAGGGGCCTTCTACCAACAAGGCTCAAGAATTGGTGAGTAAGCGTTGTCGGGGTCCTACCTCAAAGCTGGTCCTGTTTCGAAGAGGGCTCGGAGGGAATTAGCAACAGAAGTCTCTCCCTCGGAAGGCATTTCTGCTGGAGTTGAGGACTGTCCTGAAGACCTCTTTATCATGGTTGAGGAACCGCCAGAGGATAAAACTCTCCCCAGTTTAATCCGTGCTCCTAGGTCGCACCGAGGGACCTGTAAGATTGCGGGAGAGGGGGAATTGGTTGACAACTCACTATAGCTGACGAGGAAGTACAGCTCGTGGGAGGGAATGTCCAAATTCCAGGGTTCTCAGCTCGGCCTGAGCCTTCTTCTGCTCGTGAAGGGAGAGATAAGGCACAGCGGTCAGGGCCTCCTAGTGTCTTCATCTCCAGCGCTCGGATAATCGACCCTAGTCCTACCACTGGGGTGATTGGTGGCAAGGCTCCGGTCACCGGGGACCTTTGCGTTGAACTGTCGTCTTCCGCGTCTGATACGGAAAGCGACTTTGGAGATAAAGTCGACTACGGCCATGAACTGCCGGCTATAATCCCTGCTGAAGGTATAACTTCTTCGCCTGTCGAGGTGATGGAAACAGAGTTGACCCAGCCCAAGGGGATTGAGGCTTCGGCCGCTGAGATAACCTCGGAGGGGGCAGCTGTTGAAGTTGGGGAGCCTTCCCCTTTGCCAGGAGGGGAAACAACCATTGAGGCTGAGGAGGCTCTTACTCCGCCGGTGGAGAAGGCTACTGCTGAAGCTGAGGAGACTCCCTTTTACAGGACTTGACGCCTCTGGACCTCGAACCTAGTAAGGCAGCTCTGACTAAGGGGGCTCAGGTGGGGAGTTTCTGAAGATCAGCACCCTTCCAGAAGGCCACACAGCTCAATCCTCGGTGGGAGTTTCTGAAGAGGTTGTGCTTACAACTCCTTCCTTGGTCGTGGAAGCTCCTGCAGAGGCAGCGCTCCAGGAAGCGCCAGTGGGTAGTCTTGCTCTTGTCACATCGACGGCTGGCACGGCTCTTGTGCGAGAAGACCCGCCCTATATCCCTTGTCCCGTGACAGAAAAAGGGTCGGGAAGCTTCTTAGGTGGTGAAGACATGGGGGATCTGGCACGTCAGATGGTGCAACAATTCTTCACCGATGGGATCATGTATTGATCTCATCTTCCGTGGACACAGCACCTCCAGTTCGCCCAGAGGCTTCTTGAAAATATGGCCGTGAGCGTCGAATTGGCGGGAGGCCCTTCACTTGCCAGGGCATGCCTGCGGGTGGTAGAGCAACTTGGAGATAACCTGCGGGAGCTGGAATCTTTGGAAGATGCAGGTTCTTCCGGCGAGGCCCAGGCCATCCTGACTAGGCTCCTAGCTGCTCAGGAACGGGAGCGACAGGAGGCGGAGGCGCAGATCGCTGCCGAGGTCCGTGACCTTGAATATTCCAAGGCTGAATTTCAAAAATTAGCCGGAGATTCGAGGGAATCTGAGCTCAGTGTGCAGAGCACGGAGCAGGTCATCCTCAGAACTCGGGACATTATTGCCAAGGCGGAAGCTGTTCTTGCACTAAATGAGGAGAAACTTGTCTCCCTCAAAAAGGAGCTTGAGGAGCAACGGGCTGCTACGGCGCGGGCTGAAGAGAGTCTGTCTCTGCAATCTTCCAGGGTGGACTCTCTGCGGATGCAACTGTCTGCCAGAAGTTTCTTATCTGAGGCGGGCAGCTGCGGGACCGGGCTATCATGGAGGCTGAGAGGACGCGCCAGCATGAGATTCACCGCCTTAGGGAACAAATCCGTTCCTTGGTGAACCAGGACATTTAGCCTTCTCTCTTTTTTTTTTTTTTTTTTTTTTTTTTTGTAAAGAAAAGGACACTCTATTAAGAGTGTTTGTATCCACTTCTATCATTTTTTGGTATAATAGAAGTTTTCTTTAAAGCTTTTGTCCCAATTTCTTTGTCTTGTTGTGGATGAGTCCAACTCTCGATCACCAGTCGTGATTACTGAACTTAGGTAGGACTAAGTTCTTTTAATGAGACGCGGTCTTGGCGAGACGCGGCATTAATCCCACAGGGTGAAACGCGGTCAAGTCTACCGGAACTTAGATTTTACTAAGTCCTTTTACTGAGACGCAGCGTCAATCATAAAGTGAGACGCGGTCATCATTTCATAAGAACTTAGATTCTACTAAGTCCTTTTGATGAGACGCGGCGTCAATCACAAATCGGAACGCGGTCTTCTTGATGAGACGCAGCATAGAGTGAAAACGCGGCCTCCGAACGCATCGTCAATCACAGGGTGAGACGCGGTTCTTAGTTCATGAGAACTTAGGCAGGACTAAGTCCTTTTGACAAGACGTAGCATCAATCCATAGGGAGACGTGGCCATCATTGTTTCATGAGACGCGGCTCTGAATAACGCGGATCTGCTTCCGCGAAGAAGGAAGCGGATCAGGCAGACGCGGGAGACGCAGCCTTGTGCCTTTCCCTTAATTCTGAGGGGACGCGACTTTGACTCGCGCAGGCATCTTTCTGGGACGCGGATGGGTGGATAGTTCTTCAATCCGCGTCTGGGTGTAAACTCCCAGGCGTTACATACAGCCTGTCATAGGGATTTGGTGTGATCTTAAAACGTCAGATGCGGATTTTCCGCTTTGTTTCCCGAAGCAGTTGTCCACGCGTCGGCTGCTGATTGGGCTTGAGTATTGATCCTCTTAAATGAGAAACCAGTGCGGGCGGTTGGAGATCAGCGCCAGCGGCGGTTCTCGAAGTAGCGTTACACGCGTCCGGCCTTTATTGGATCTTGGCAGTTGTGCAGTTATTAATGCCGGCGGTTCAGATTACGGGGCCATTAACCGCAGTTATCAGGAGCTGCCTATAAATAGGGCGCCCCTTTCTCCCTTCAATCCTGCCTTTGGACTATTTTGTTTTTTGAGAGAGCGCTTTGAGAACTTTCATCTTCCTCAGACAGTTGTCTCCATGGATGAGGATGGTTCTGAAGATGACCCAGGGCTTTTAAGCCCCTGTTTGGTCTCTTTAGGAGAAAACACCTCTTTGCCCTGTGACCGCGTTTGCGTCCTGGTGCAGAGATTACAACTCTTGACGGAGGTCTCCACGGGTATGCCGTTCGTTTCACCATGACATTTTAGATTCACCATGGCCTGTACCTTGGCTTCATGTCATCTGGACCCCCTCATGAAGTCTGCATTGGTGCATTCCTTCTGGAATTTGTACCATGGACCTGAACTTCTCCGGACGCGCGTGCAGGAATCTTTGGCCCTTGGTGTTGGCGCGTTTTATGGCTTGTGCCTTAGCGCGTTTCATGACCAATGCCTTTGACGAATTCAAAAAAAAAAAGGTTTCAGACCCGCACCTTGCAACTCCTGTTCATGGAGATGGCAATTTTCGGCGTCTGTGCCTTTTCGGCGTTTGTGCTCTTTGACCTAGGCACAGAATGGGACCGCGTTTTGATTCGCGTTTGTCTCGGCTGACGCAACAGTTTGGCTTGCTGCGCGTGTCATTCCTGCGTCTTGGTAGACTGCATGGATCATTCCCGCATTGGCTGACTGCGTGGATCATTCCCGCGTTTGCCTCTGCTGACTTAGTTTTTCTCTGTTTACACTAAGCTGCAGATTGTTTTAATTCTCTCTTTTGTTCCTTGCAGGCTTGCTGGGCCCTTGGAAGAATACTTCGGTCGGCGAACTCGTTCAACCTTCACCTATGAGAGAATATATTATGGTCCTCGTCACCTATAAGAGAGTATATTACATCTCTGACGAGGACCCAACCCTCGCCAAGGTCTCTTCAGATCTGGTGCAAGAGACGGATAGGCTGAGTACCGGCGAGGGTGGTCCGGCGGTTGCGGCGGCGGATGAGATCCTCTTCCTCTCCCACTCCGGAAGTCACATCAAGGACACTCCGTTGGATGGCCTGCTGGGGAAAGGGATGGTGATGAATGCAGGACTCTCTGCTGCCGCTGGACCGAGTGGAGGGTGGCATCCTTTGTGATGACTCCGAAACTTCTGCTCTCACCCCAAGAGTGACTCCATGTTTGTTGGATAGTCTACTAGGGAAAGAGACGCGCCTGAACGAAGGGTTGCAGGACCTTCCATTGCCACTGGACCTCAAGAACACCATTGCTCTTGGCTTGGTCAGCTAGGGCGCTTTCGAAGTTGGCGTCACGCATCAAAGTGCAACCGGCTCCAATTGTGCACCTGGGATCAGATGCAGTTTCAAGGAGTGAGTACGGCCTCAGAGAGAGAGAGGGACTTCTTTGTACTCCTTAATTGTAACACTCAATCTTATTGTATAAGAGAGCGTTTTGTATCACTTTCATGTGTTTGGATATGAATAAAAGTGACACTTTTCTTTTTGCTTCTTTCTGTTGTCTTGAACGTTTTGTTTTAGAAGCAAAAGAATAATTTTGGTGGACCCGCCACTTTATAAAAGAAAGTGACGAGTGGAGCGCGTACCCCCAGAGAAGGTGAACTTTTATCAAGGATTTGGGATTAACTTGATTTAAGATCAGCTGGGGATTTTGATGGAAGCATTGTTTATTGGTGTAATGTTAACCAACACTGCCTCCAGAATGAATTTGATACTCGGTTGGGGAGAATATCAAATGAAACTAGACTCGTGGGGAATCTAGTAAGATTTTTACCGTTAGAGGTGTGATATTAACTTAACGGTTTAGAAGTAGTCTTGTCAGAAGTGTAATATTAACTTGACAAGGATGTGAGTTAGAGGTGTGATATTAACCTAACTCATCAGCATCTCAGTTTTATTTGGGAAAACTGAGGGTGTCACTGTCATAGGTGTGATGTTTAACTTAACAGTGATAGAAATGCTAGAGGTGTAATGTTGAACTTGGCATTAGTCGTCTCGGCTTAAAGAAGTCGAGGAAAGGTCATAGCCATAGGTGTATTGTTGAACTTAGCAATGACTCGGATGCTAGAAGTGTAGTGTTAACTTGGCATTGTCCATTTCAGCTTCGATATGGAAGCCTGAAGAAAGGTGACTGTCAGAGGTGTGATATTAACTTGACAGGCACTCGATGTACTGCTTAGAGGTGTAATGTTAACTTAAACAGTAGTTTGTCAGAGGTGTGATATTAACTTTGACAAGGATTTGCTTGCGATAGGAGCAATTTGAGGACCTGTCATTCTATTGATGAGAATTGACAAGTGGAATTTGAGGTGCCAGAGGTATAGTGTTAACTTGGCAAATTTGAGAGTTTGTTACTCTAATGCAAAGTTAACAAGCCAGGTTTATACTCGACAAAGAGTATTCATTACTAGAGGTATAGTGTTAACATAGTAATGATTGCATTTTGTGGTCCTACCATTCTATGGATGAGAATTGGTAAGGGATTTTTGGAGGGAAGAGTGGAATCAAATCCACTTAGGATTTTTAGCAAACCCTCAGCTGTCAACGGATTTGAGACGCCTTTACCAACTACCGTTTGAGTTGGGCTAGCCATGCTATTCCCCTCAGCATGATGAGTTGTCGAGGACTTAGATTGGGCTTAAAGGCCAACATTTTCCTCTATCCTTAGCCGTCGGAGGCGTCGGATCAAATGGGAACGTGTCCCTTAGGATTTTTAGCAAATCCTCAGCTGTCAACGGGTTTGTCATGCCTTTACCAACTACCGTTTGAGTTGGGCTAGCCATGCTATTCCCCTCAGCATGATGAGTTGTCGAAGACTTATGTTGGACTTAAAAGCCAACATTTTCCTCTATCCTTAGCCATCAAGGGCGTCGGATGTTTGATCAGAGGTGTATTTTTAACTTGATCGGTGGAAGAATGCCATCTAGGGATAGTATTTCTTCAGGAATTTGCCATTGATTGGCATCATGAGTGTATCGCCATTTGAGGTTATGAGGCGATACGATCCATTTGAGTAGACTGACTCTACCACAAATGGTCCTTCCCATTTGGGTTGGAATTTTCCTTTCGTCTTGTGCGTCATGACCATGGGTCTTCGGACGGTTAAGACGAGGTCGCCTTTCTTGAAAGTTCGGGATTTGACTTTCTTGTTGAAGGCTCTGGTGATACGAGCTTGATAAAGCTCGATTTGTTGTTGGGCCTGCAGACGCTTGTCGTCCAAGGCTTCCAATTCTTGGAGTCGCTGTCGATGCTTCTCCTCTGTTGTCATTTCCGCTGTCAAGGCGACGCGAAGAGATGGAATTTGGATTTCCAGTGGAAGGACGGCTTCGCATCCGTACACCAAGAAAAATGGCGTGGCTTTAGTTGGGGTTCGCACAGTCGTGCGATAGGCCCATAAGCATTCGCCCAACTTATCGTCCCAGTCTCGTTGACTTTTCGAGACGAATTCTTGAGAAGCTTGCCAATAGTCTTATTGAAAGCTTCTGCGAGGCCGTTCGCGGGCGGATAGTATGCCGTTGATGACACACTCTGGATTCTGAACTTGGCGCAGAATCTCTGAAAAGCCTGGCTGATGAACTGGGGTCCATTGTCATGGACAATCCGCCGAGGCACACCGAACCGGTAAATAACGTGATGTTTCACGAACTTGATCACGTTAGAAGATTTCACCTCTTGCAAAGGGATAGCTTCGGCCCACTTTGAGAAGTAATCGGTTATCGCTAGGATGAACCGATGTCCCTTTGATGATGGTGGGCTGATAGGACCAACCACGTCCATCCCCCACATTTCGAACGGCCAGGTAGAGGTCGTAGAGTGGAGGTATCCTGGTGCTTGATGGATGAAATCGCCATGTATTTGACAGGCGTGACATCTTTTGGCATAGGCAACAGCATCGGCAACCATCTTGGGCCAATAGTAACCCAATCTTTGGAGTCGGTTTGCCAGCTTCGGGCCAGGTTGATGAGCTCCACAAGTACCATCGTGGGCTTCTTTCAATACTCCTTGGGCTTCTTTTGATGAGAGGCATCGGAGCAGGATCCCGTCATGCGATCGACGATACAATGTTCGCGAAATCGCATTGTAGTAGAATTTGGAGGCTTTCCTTCGGATGGCAGCCGCCTCCCTGGTGTCTTCGGGCAAGATGCCGTACAAGACAAAATCAATGTAGGGGAATCGCCAGTCTTTAAGTTCTGGATCGGTCGACACTTCAAGTGTTTCCTTACCGCGACGATCTCCCGTTGACCTCTGGTAGTCTCCGAGGGGACTTTTTGGGCAGTATAGGTCGTGGCTATAGACGAATACCTTCTCCATTGCTCCAGCTGGAAGAGCTAAGGAGGCAGCAAGGGATGCAAGTGCATCTGCATGCGCATTTTGCTTGCGCGGTACATGGTCGATGTAGAAGTTTGAAAACCTCTCGGCCATGTGGATTGTCGCGTTGTAGTAGGGTACTAGATCTTCATGCCTGACCTCATACTCTCCGCGAACTTGGCTGACGATGAGTTTGGAGTCACCGTACGCCTCGAGATTTTTAACGCCAATCTCATCGGCGAATTGCATCCCAATCAAAAGAGCGTTGTATTCCGCCACATTGTTGGAACAGGGCTCGGTTAACGAGATAGCTCGGGGAATCACGTGATTTTGTGGGGAGACGAGTACTACTCCTACCCCCGCAACTGTATGTCCCCTAGAGCTTGTTCTTGATGCGCCATCGAAGAAAAGTTGCCATACTTGTCCTTCGAACAATGTCTGGGTCAGGCAGGCTTCGGTGACCTCGTCTGGGAGATCCTCGTAGAGTTTGGCTGCCCTGGGATCTGGGTGTTCAGCTAAGAAGTCCGCCACCGCTTGTCCCTTAATAGCCTTTTGTGGCAGAAAATGCATCTCATATTGTGATAGCAATATGGCCCATTTTGCCAGCCGGCCATTTAGTGAAGAAGGCTTTGTCATAAGTAACCTCAGGGGGTTGACTTTGGATATGACATTTATGGTTTGGCCCACCAGATAGTGTCGCATTTTCTGAATGGCGAACACCAGTGCCAAACATTCCTTCTCGATCGGGTTGTACCGATGTTCGGCTCCGATCATCGTTCTACTTAGGTAGTAGATTGCTTGTTCTCGCCCCTGGTCATCATTCTGAGCTAGTAGAGCTCCCAAAGAATGATCCATTGATCGGACGTACACCAGGAAAGGCTTTCCGGATAACGGAGCTGCCAGGACTGGTGGTTGGGTGAGGTAGTGCTTGATCTCCTCAAATGCTTGCTGGCAAGCGTCGTCCCAAATGAACGAAACGCCCTTCTTCATCAGCTTAGCGAAGGGTTGGCATCTCCCGGAGAGATTTGAAATGAATCTGCGGATATATGCCAATCGTCCTTGTAATCCTCTGAGCTCCTTGAGGCTTCTGAGGGGTTGCATCTCTTGGATAGC
Organism: Agave tequilana; assembly: GCA_038442645.1. Lineage (NCBI taxonomy): Eukaryota > Viridiplantae > Streptophyta > Magnoliopsida > Asparagales > Asparagaceae > Agave > Agave tequilana. The sequence continues at coordinate 31,671 of JAVJIF010023224.1, forward strand.
ACGGACTTTCTCCGGATCCAAATGGATTCCTGTGGAAGTCACGACAAACCCTAGGAACTTGCCACTGGCTACCCCCAGGAAGGACTTGGTGGGGTTCATCTTCAATTGATGAGCCCGCATGATGTCGAAGACCACCCTCAGGTCTGCTATGTGATCACCTTTAGTGCGGCTTTTCACCGCAATGTCGTCGACATAACATTCCACCGTTTTGCGTATCTGCCGATGGAAAATGGCATTCATGGCCCTTTGGTAGGTTGCCCCCGCATTTTTCAGACCGAAGGGCATGACGGTGTAGCAGTATACCCTAGAGGTGTCCTGAAGGAGGTGTGCTTTTCGTCATCGGGATACATCTTGATTTGATTATATCCTGAGAACCCGTCCATAAAGGACATTCGCTCGAATCCACAAGTATTGTCAATCATGACATCTGTGATTGGCAATGGGAATTCGTCTTTGGGGCAGGCCTCGTTTAGATCACGGAAGTCGATGCAGATCCGGATCTTCCCGTTCTTCTTGGCGACGGGGACGATGTTGGCTACCCAGTCGGGATGCTGTTCCTCCCTGATAAAGCCGGAGTCAATAAGCTTCCTGACTTCTGATTGGATTGCCTCTATTATCTCTGGACGGAACCGTCGCTGCTGTTGTTTAACGGGCTTCATGTCCGGATTGATGTTGAGGCGATGCATAGCCACTTGAGGATCAAGTCCAGGCATGTCCTCATAATTCCAGGCGAAGACATCTATATACTCTTGTACAAGAGATATTAAATCCTTCTTCTCTGGAGGCGACAGGCCGTCACTTATGAAGATGGGTTTAGGATTGTCTTCATCTCCTAGGTTGACTTGAACAACCTTGTCTTCTGTGGGTGGCTCACGCTGTTCAAAGCGGATGTCCCAAAGAGCATTCAAATGTCTGATCCAAGGATCTGTATCAGATTGGATCATTTCTTCATCTTCATCCTCCAGATGGCTTGTCGAAACCATGTTTACTGAAAGCCCTTTGAAGATGTTGCCGACACTGACATCTGATTCCCATGACGACGTGTCTGATGAGCAGTCATGACTTGACAGTCTCTCCGAATCAGAGGCTGATGGCACTGGAGTTGATATATAGCCCAACCCCCGGCGCGTCCGATGATAGTAATCAGGGGTTTTCCCTTTCGGTACAAAGGATCGAAGCAGTGTTCTTCTTCCTTTTCCGAAGTTCAACCCAGGCCTGTTGGTTAGATCATACCCCATGCGCTTCATCATCTTGAGCGTTCTTGGTTCATAATGATCGAACTGAGGGGATTCATCCTCACCTTCCGATTCTTCGTGGGGCATAGGTTCAGATACGATTCGCCCAAAAAGTATTGGTCTTTGGCCTTTTCGTCTGGCTGGAATCATGAATACAGACTCTTGCGCGTCACCATTATCTTGGTATGTCCCGAAGGATGATTTCACCGGTACATGCAAAGATGTCAAGGCATCTATTGCCGACCAGAGGTCATCGTCCATGTCGGTAGTGGTATCCGACGGTATTGAATCGGAAACATACACAGGGAAATACGCAAAGTCTAAATCTTCATTAATGTACCAACCACCCGCATCGTCGGTGGTATCAACATCGAGCTTATTAGTGCTCTTTACAATGGGCTCCAACTCCCATAGGCACTCTTCTTTCTCAGGCTCAACGTCAGCTTCATTACCAGAGTCTGGCTCCTCTGGTTGTGGGGTTTCATTAGTCTCCTCCGGATCCTGATATAAGAGGGAGTCCGTGAAATAATTTTCAACCCCTTTAAACGGATGCCTTTCGGCAATCAACGTTCGGACCTGTCCACTCTCATCAATGTATTTCATGACTTGGTGGAGAGTAGAGGGAACGATGGAATTGCGGTGAATCCATGGTCGTCCCAGCAACAGGTTGTAGGAAGTGTCCGCGTCAATGACGTAACACGTCACTTCTGACTTGAGGCTCCCGATCTGGCATTTGAGCTTGATCTTCCCCATTGGGCGGGAGCTGTTGGCATTGAACCCGTAAATAGTCGTCTGGGTAGGGCTCAGACGATGGGTAGGAATGCCTAGAAACTGCATAACCCGGCGAGGTATGATGCTCAGCGCGGACCCTGGGTCTACCTGGATGCGGTTCACCTCGGACGACCCAATATACCCTGTGAAGTATAGGGGTCGGTCATGCTTCCCTTTAACCTGCATGTCATCTGTTGTGAAGGTGATGCAGGGAGCATTTGGGGAGGTGTGGAGGCAATCCTCTTCATCTCCCTCCCTTGGCACGCGGGTCATAAAGACCTCAGCATTTGCCAGAGCTTCTTGTAGAGCCTCTCTGGTTGACTTTGATAGCCTCAGGAGCTCATACAAGGTAATGCGTGCCGGTATGTTGGCTAGTTGAGCCAAGACGTCGAAGCGGTAAGGTGTCGAGGATTCTTCCGTTACACCTTTCGCAAGAACTCGAGAAAACCGAGTTTCTTTCTGCTTCTCCCCAGGCTGTTTAGAGGAGGGCTTGGCTGGTTCCACGGCTGGTTGCGGAGAAGCCGCTGCTGTCTCGCCGTACTGCTTCAAGTATGCCTGTCCTGAACGGGTCCCTGCCGTAGGTTGGCTGGGCTCTGCGGCCAGGACTATTGTTTCCTCTTCTGAGTCAGTCAGCGAGGGAACATCAGTGTCCGCTTCTCGAGAAGAGGCGCATATCACATGGCAAGATGAAGCCTTCCCTTTGCCTTTGGACTTCCTGTTGGTCACAGTCGTCCATTGTTGCTCGTCGACGAGGTCAGGGTGGACCCACATGATTTCCCCTCGAGGTGTAGGGACGGGTACCAAGCCTTTCTCCTGCTGCTGATGAGGGTCTGTGTTGACCACCCTCAGTTCTCCTTTCGGGACAGAGATCACCCCCACGGGTGTCGGGGGTCGTGTCCCAAACTGGAGAATCGACGTCATGTTGGCCGTCATCTTCTTCTGCTCCGGTCGGAGTTTTAATACCTCCGCGTCAATCAGAGCTTGAAGGATGTCCTTAAAGACATAGCAGCTTTTGGTAGGATGTCCGAGCATCCTGTGGTATAAGCAGTAGGTGGGATTGTCGGTCTTGCCGACCTCCTCCGGGCGCCTAATTTCAGGGAGCTTCAGTCGATTGCTCTTGTTGAGTAGCTTGAAGAGCGAATCGACGTGTTCCTCCTTGAAGGAATACTGCTTGTTGGGGCGTGGCTGGCTTGAAGAGCCACTTGCCCTGCCTGTTTGAGGTTTGGTGGGAGATTTGGTCTCCGTCGCCAAATTATCCTTCCGCTTGGTTTGGAGGGATGTGTCTGGTGCACGCCTTGTCGACCTCTCTGGCCTGGGCTTGCCTTCTTCCGCTCTGACGCGGGCGACAATCTCCTCAGCCTGTTCACCTTGCTGGACTAATTGTTTCTAGGTGCGGCTTTCAGCAACTCCTATTTGAGCAAGGAGTGAGGTTTGGAGATTATGGCGACATGTTTCCACCAGGGTGGCCTGGGTCATGCCGCTTGGACATCGGAGTGCCATGTTCCGAAATCTTTCTACGAAAGACTTGACGGACTCTCCCTTTCGCTGTTTTGTAGCTAAAAGGGTAGGCATTGTGACCTCCGAATCATCTTCGAAGAAGCGTGTTAGAAACAGCTTCTCCAAGTCGCCCCAGTTCTTGATGGAACCTTCGGGGAGCTTCATGAACCATTCAAAGGCCAATCCTTTCAGGGTGCCGATGAACAGTCGCGCCAGGATGGCATCGTTATCTACCACATTCCCGGTCTGGGATTTGAAGTAGTAGATGTGCTGGTTGGGTGACCCCTTCCCGTCGAATGCTTGGAGAGTTGGAGCCTTGAACTTAGGAGGGTACGGGACTAAGTCCCACTCGGCCGGATAGGGCCGGACTACTCCAGCTTCCTGGAGGCCTTTACGGTTGGTAAGGGCCTCGAGGCGCTGCTCCAGTTGACTCATTCTTTTAGCATGAGCCTTTCCCGGGGTCTGGTCGCTTCTTGCCTGCGACGAGGGCTTGGACACATCCGAGGTAGATCGTCGTGTTTCGTCAGAAGATTCGGAGGGTGGGCTTTCTCCTTTTCTCCCTTTCCCTTTGGTCGTCTAGGAGGAGATCTCGCTCTTTCTTCAAGCAATTTCTCGAGCATATGCTTGAGGGAGTCAATGGATCTCTGTTGAGAGGCGATTATATCCATCTGGTGCTTCTGCGTCTGTTCTAAACGCCTGGTCGTCTCCTCAGGAGTGTCTGCCATGTAGGCGGAAGCCTTCTTCTCGACGGAAGAGTTTGAAGCTTGCGACCCCACTACAGCAGAGTGAGAATCACCCGTTCTAATGCCGCGGGCTAAGGCATTATAGTCAATTGGGGGAATGGCCCCCGTCCGGGTGCGAGTGTGTTGATACACTCCTTCCGGTACAGAGTCAGACTCGGAGTCATCTGGGCTGACTGCAATTTGTTTCCCCTTACTCCTGCTAGTCATGTTTGCAGTAAGCTCCGGGTATTCAACATCTGAGAAGGTTCTCCTCCTGTGGGAGCGTCTTCTCTTGGCTGATGGGGGAATCAGGGTCAGCTGTCTAATTAAAGACGGCTGGTGCACGCCTGACTCGCAATGGCATCCAGAGAGCATCTGAATGAGCTGTTGACAGCAGCATGGAGAAGTGGTCTGATTGGCACTCCTCTTCCTTGTCAAATAATCCCTCAAATCTGTGGGAGGGGGATTAAAGAGACTGGTCTCGCAACGTCGACGACGGGAGACAGTCATGTGCTGTTCAGCCTGGACACAGGTTTCAGAAACGCGGCTGTTGCGTCGCGGCTGCGTCACGCGCGTCTGGCGTCTCTGTTGATATGAGACGCGACTTTCGCGTTGCTGTCTGCTGCGTTGGAGAAGAGAGACTTGGGAGAGAGTGGGCTGCTGGGCCCCACGCCTATGGGCGCGTGCTTCCTGCGTTTGACAAGACGCAGAAGCTTCGCTTCGGCGTTTGGCAAGTTGGTCTTTAGAGGGCTCAACTTGGGGAGTCTCGCGTTTGGGTCGCCAAACACGGACCTCTCGCACTGGACGAGGTGCGGGCAAGGCATCGGATCGTACGCTGCGTTCAACCCCAGTCAGAAAACCAACGGTTCCGACCGAGTGTTGACGCGCGCGTCTTCTCTGTCGACGCTCGGCATTCCGATTGCGTCGTGGAGGAAGAGAGAAGCCAACAACTTCCTGGTTTGTAGAACCAGGGGTGTTTGCCACGCGGGTCTCCTGAGAGACGCTGACGCGGGCGTTCTGTGCGACACGGTCGATCGCACCAGTAGATGTGCCGGGGACCACGCGGGCCTTCAGAGAGGCGTTGGCGCGTGTGTTCTGCGCGGCGCGGTTGATCGTAGCAGAGGAGTCTGAGGTTACGCGGGCCTTCGGAGAGGCGTTGGCGCGTGAACCAAACTTGGCACAGTAGGCAGCAGGAGCACCCGACAGAGCCTCAGATTGGGCTTCGCGGGTCTTTGGGCTCTGGAGCCAGAAGAGAGGAACTCTTCATACTTCGCCTGGTCGAACTCGACGACGAGGGATTCGACCATTTTCCCCTTACGGAGAACGTCATCTTGCACCACGGTGCGCTCGTCAGTAACGAAGGTAGTCCCCAGCGGAGTCGCCATCTCTTGTAGGGGCCGGAAAACTTTGGTGGTCTGAGAAAGTGGTTTTAGCTGTAAAAAGATTTCCTTAATTCAAGCGAAACGATTACAACCAAAAGAACTACTCTTCCCTCTTTTCCAGTTACAAGGGAGGGAGGATGTCTGAATCTTCCCTTTGTTTAAAGCTGGGTTCTTCGTGTGGCGATGGAGAGTGAATCTTGTTCTCCGTTGACCAGATGACCGTCCTGGACCGTCGGGGGTCTTCTCTTTCGGTCGGTAGAAAGAGTAACTCAGCTCCGTCTACCAAAACTCTCAAAGAGGAGGTAGGCGAAGAGCGGCTAGTACTCAGTAAGCTCGCTGAAGAGTCGTGCTTCTCTCTTGATGATCCTTCTGCCTGGATTCGATCGATTTTGATGATGCCCTATCTCCGATCTTCTGCCCAGCTTCGATCCTCTCAAGCCTCTATCCCTGTGTGCTCTCCAAAAACTCCGATCCTCTCTTCATAGCAAACAAGGCTATTTATAGGGATCTCAGGGGGTGAAGGTGCCTCTTGAAAACGCTCCCGAATGAGGGGCCACTACCCGCTACATGCGCGGTGACTGGCCCCGCAATCAGGGCAGTTGCAACTGAGACGCGGGCGTTGGGCCGAACGCGCCTTGAAGTTTGAGACGCGGGCGTCGAGCCAAACGCGCCTTGAAGTTTGAGACGCGGGCTTCTTGCCTTCACGTCTGGATGCTGAGGCGCGGGCGTCGGGCCGACGTGCCTTGATGCTGAGACGCGGGCTTCGAGCCGACGCGTCTGAATGTTGTGACGCGGGTGTAGAGCCAACGCGTCTTAATGCTGAGACGCGAGCATCGATTTCTCGCGTCTAGAGCTTGAGACTCTGCTTCCTTAATGGCTGGTCTGTTTAGTCATTTTTAGACAGCCTACAAAAACAATGACAAAACCCCCTTTTATAGAGGTCAGAAAAATCTGACCGTTGGGGTCTGTCAGAGCTGCCGGTCGACCGCCCGGTCGACCGGTAACGGTCAAAAATCTGACCGTTACAGCCTCCGGTCGACTGGCCCGGTCGACCGAGAAGAACAGAGAGCACTGCTCTCAGTTCCGGTCGACCGGCCCGGTCGACCGCACAAAACTGTCAGACGTGCACAGTTTTGTGCACGTCGGTCGACCGGCCCGGTCGACCGACCTCTGTGCAATGGGTTAACTTGGAGCACAGTTTTGAGGTCTAAAACGTTCGAATTGGGAATAAGTATATAGGATGAATTTGTAGATATGGAAGTCTTCTTTCTAATTCAACTTAAATCAAATCAATATCAATTCGGAATTGAAAGTTATCAATAAAATACTAAAAGGTATCAAATCAGAAACTGAAAACTATTTTTCAGACTTCAACCCAATATTTGACATTCTTAACATTTAAATCAGAAGATGATTATTGAATATTAAATGTAGCTCTGAAAGTCATCTTTAAAATGCAATATAAATCATGTTAATTGAATATAGGAATCAAAAGTTATGACTAGAAAACTAAAAGTGTGTCGAGCAGATCAGCAGGACGGACGAGAGTTCTAAAAAGGTTTTGGTTAAAAACACATGTATATTTGAAACACCAAAAACTAAAACGGTATTTTTCTAAAACTAAAAATCTTTTATGAAAACACATAAATCAAGAGTGTGTGTGTGATATGAACTTGAGCAATCCACCAACTATCTATCCTTTACATTTTAACTAAAACAAACAAAAATCTTATACCTAGACACAAGTCTTCATCTTCTTGAAGTCTTCCTTGAAGTCTTCTCATCTTCTTGACTTGGTCCACATGCAATCCACCGAGCTCATCTCTAGATGTGGTCTTGATGCATAGGCTCGTGAATCGACCGGTGCTAGCTTCCAACTTGACATTTTATCCTTTGTTGAAGCTCCACACCTACTAAGATCTTGATAAGGAATCTGTCACTAATTAAACACAAGATCATTAGTAAACATAACTTCATGAGTTGATCATCATCAAAACTAGGGTGCTAGGCCTTTGGGCCAACAATCTCCCCTTTTTGATGATGACAAAACTCATGAAGTTATATATGCATGGATTAAAGTAAAGCTTCAAAGAAGCTCCCCCTTAACTCATGCATATCAAATAAATGATAAAGATATGACAATGAAGCACATGACATGTATGCAAATGAATGGAGATAACACAAAAACAAATCTTTTTCTCCTATTATTTGCAAACCAATACAAAAAAAAAACATATATGCATAACTAACAGGAAGACAAATACTTCTCCCCTTAAGTAAAGAAAACATGCATATATACTCAAATACTTCTCCCCTTTTTGTCAATCATCAACAAAGGGTTCAAAGTAAAATCAAATAAAAAAAAATTTCTCCCCTTTTTGTCAAAAACAAAGAAATAAGGAGGGGTATACAAATCAACCAATAAAGATTTATATGCGATATACATTCATGAAGAGGAAGACGTTAAGTTAGCTTCCCTACAATGTGCATTGCATGAAAGAGGGATGTGAAGCCCTAATTCACACAACACAACTATGTAATGCATAGAAGGAGATGTGAAGCTCCCCCTACACACGTATATCATATAAAGAAGAGATGTTAAGCTCCTCAATTTATAATATACTCAACATGAATCTATATGTAAGAGAGATGTTAAGCTCTCCTTGCATATAGGAAATACAAAACAAAACATTTTTAATTTTTCTTTATCAAAACAAATTTTGAACTTTTCCCAATAAAATAAATTTTGAACCAATCATAATTTGTAATTTTGATACCAATAGAAAATAGCACTTGAAGATGTGTGATATCAAGTTATCATTGCAAAAAAAATTTTTTGTTTCAAACATATTGATATCAATTGTAATCATATAACAAATTTGAAGTTGAGGCCTATTGATACCAAATGAAAGATCTAAAATAAATTTTTTTTATTTTTCATAAGCTTATGCATAGCTAATATAAGGTGTGAACTTAGCATAAACTTTTGTGCTTTTAAGAATGTAAATCAATTGTAAAGCAGGCACAAGAAAATCATATATATGTATGTGAATAGATAAGACCAATTTGAAAATTAGGGCATACATATATAGAAAACAAATGTGAGTAATATACCAATTATAAAATTAACACTGTAAATCATGTATATACTCATAACCAAAAATTGGTAGGTTTAAAAGATAGTATGTTTAAGCACTACCAAAATTTGAAGAATAAATAACTAGTTATAAATAATTTTTGAAAAACTAGTTAAAGATTCTTCAAAAAACATGAAATCATATGTTATTCATGAATTATACTAAATACATACAAGTTTAAGCACTCATAGTCCATAAAGCTCAAAAATTATCTTTTATCATAAAAGATGAGTGTTCAAAGGTTATGTAAATGGTATTTTCATGAAAATAGAAAGTGAAGCATGAATCTCATGAAAATCTTATTTTTCATCTTAAAACAAATCATATATTTTTCATAAAGCAATACTAAATACACAAAGATTTAATCACTCATGGTCTATAAAGCTCAAAATATTTTGTATCATAAAGATGAGTGTTCAAAAGATCATGTAAATAGTATTTTTATGAAAGTAGTCATTCAAGCTCAAAAAGATCATAAATCACATTTTGTTGTACAAATGAAAAATCAATTTTTTTTATTTATTTAAAATACTAATCTTCATGGTATATGTATGATTTATCCAATTCTAACAATACGCATACATATCCCAAATATGAAAAGAGTCCAATATATATTGCATGAAGGCAAATGACTCAAAGGGTATACATGTATATTTATTAGATTTGAATTAAACACACATATACATGAAGTAAGATCAAAGATAGGCATAACAAGTATAAATGACCGAATCATCAAAACTAGCCTATACACATGCATATAGTGGATACAAATGAGCATGAAGTTCAAATATATATGAGTCAATTGTAGTTCACTATTCATATATGTATAAATGCAAGTTTTGACACATTCTACATTTAAGCATGTAAATGCCACATGAAGTACCAAAAAAAATATGAACATGCTACGTGAAATTAAAAACATGTGCATAAATGAAATAGGAGTTTAGAAATCGTTACCAACTCCAAAGCTCCTAGCATGGTGGTTGACCCACCAAAATTCCTTGATAGCGGTGCTTCAAGTATGTGTCATTTTAGTTCAAATGCACCCACCATCAAGGCACCAAATCTTTCACGTTTTGAGAGATTCCTCACCTACATCAAATACACAAGGTGGGGATTTTGGTACCCATATTTTCTTGGGTCCTTTGGGGTTAGCTTTATTGTAAGGAACCCAAAAATTCTTCTTCTTAGCAAAATTGAAATGACCTAATCTATCATAACAATATTTTGCTAAATGGCCTTTGCGGCCACAATGTACATACGTACACCTTAGTATGCTTATGTGTAGGAGTGTGATCATGTTGTGCAACATAAGCATGATGATGTGCATGAATAGATGGAGTTTGTTTCTTTGAAAACAAAGACTCCAACTTAGAATGATTGAATGCACAAGAGTTCAAAGTTGAACTCAAATTATTTATTTTATTTTTTAAATTCTTAATCTCATTAGTGGTGGCATGAAAAACATGATGAGATATATGATCATTTTTCTTTTTCTTTTGTGAAACAAAATCTTTTCTTTTTCACAAATTTTTCTTTTCAAAGATTTATCTTGAAAAACAACTTCTTTTTGTTTTTCCACCAAATCAATCTTATTTTTCAAATCATTGTTTCCTTTACATAAATTATTTAATTTAGACATAAGGGAAACATTCTCATTTTTCAAAAACTCATTTTCTTTTTCTAAGCATGCCATTTTATTTTCTAATGAATCTTTATCATTAAGCATCGCATCAAAATTCTTTTTCAAAATTTTATATCCTTTTCTAAACATGCAATGTTACTTCTAAAAGAGTCATGTTCTACATGCATGCAATCAAGTTCCTTTTCAAATTTTTATTTTTCTTTTTAATCATGTCATATTTTTCAAGCACAAGATGACAAAAGGTAGCAAGCTCATCATATGACATGTCTACATCCTCATCATCGGATTCGGTGTTTACCTCAAGGGGGTTATCCCCTTGGACCATGTAGCACACGTTGGAGATGTCGCTTCCAACGTCCGAATCGCTCCCCGCATAGTATAGGTCCTTTTCGCCAAGGGAGGTGATGATGTTCCAAGCTACAAAAGCCGATTCAACATTAGAAACCCTAGATAAATAATCATCATTTAGGGTTGACTTGATAGCATGAAGGGCTTTTGCATTAGCCGCAATATCTTACCATTTAAGCAATATTCTTTATTAGTTGTGGCAAGATATACACTAAGGCCAAGTCCTTTGAGGAACAAAGACATCTTAACCTTCCAAATTTGGATGTTAAGAATGTCAAAGGTGGGTGGTGACATGAAGTCCATAGTGTGTATACAAATCTTGTGATTAGCCTAAAGAGGATCTTTAACTCTTAGGTTGTTAGACCCAATATCAAGAGCACTAGCTCTGATACCAATTGTAAGATCACCTAGAGGGGGGGTGAATAGGTGATGGCTAATCTAATGGTCACTTATGAACAAATAATGCGGAATTAAAACTAAGATGACCAAATTAAACTTCTTTTAATTAAACACTTATGTATAACACAAGAGTGTTGCCGAATTCCCTTGCGAGGCTCTAGACAAACTCCTCTAGATTCCCTTGAATGGGTTGAGGTGCCGCGTTGGCTCTCTTGGTTGAATACAAGTGTTAGCAACAATCCCACGCAAGTATATATCAAATATGCACAAGGGTATATCAAGCATGTAAAGTAAATACAATGTAAGTAATGCAAGATATAATAGAGACAAAAAGAGTAAGAGAGCAAGAGTGAGCAATCGCAAACACAAAGGGTTTGTTTCGAGGTTCGAGCACACTTGCTCTACATCCCCGCCTTCGACACACGAAGGATTTCCACTATGCACGATCCAACCGGATCTCTCCTTGGTGCCGCAACACCTACAAGCCCTCGGACTCCCAAAGTCCCTTACACACTACAAGCCCACTGGCTCGTCGAGGCCGCACCTCAAGCTACAAGAGTTCGCACCCGAACCCTAAACAACCACGAGCACACTTGCCCGTCTCCTCAAAGTACAAGATGAAATCTTGGTGATCTAAACACTTGATCACCTACAAAAACTCTCACTACAACACCTATAGGATGAATAGCTCAATGGATGCTCAAGTGTAGTGTGAGAAATCAAGGAAAGAACTTTTGATGGAAAACTCAAGAAATCACAATAAACACTCTCTTGATAAAATCCCTTTTGATAGGAAATATTGGCACTCTATTTTGTGGAGAAAACTCTGCTAAAAGAATGGAAATAACTGGACAAAAGCTCTCCTAAAATCTTGGCTCAAAACAATGACAAAACCCCCTTTTATAGAGGTCAGAAAAATCTGACCGTTGGGGTCTGTCAGAGCTGCCGGTCGACGCCCGGTCGACCGGTAACGGTCAAAAATCTGACCGTTACAGCCTCCGGTCGACTGGCCCGGTCGACCGAGAAGAACAGAGAGCACTGCTCTCAGTTCCGGTCGACCGGCCCGGTCGACCGCACAAAACTGTCAGACGTGCACAGTTTTGTGCACGTCGGTCGACCGGCCCGGTCGACCGACCTCTGTGCAATGGGTTAACTTGGAGCACAGTTTTGAGGTCTAAAACGTTCGAATTTGGGAATAAGTATATAGGATGAATTTGTAGATATGGAAGTCTTCTTTCTAATTCAACTTAAATCAAATCAATATCAATTCGGAATTGAAAGTTATCAATAAAATACTAAAAGGTATCAAATCAGAAACTGAAAACTGTTTTCAGACTTCAACCAATATTTGACATTCTTAACATTTAAATCAGAAGATGATTATTGAATATTAAATGTAGCTCTGAAAGTCATCTTTAAAATGCAATATAAATCATGTTAATTGAATATAGGAATCAAAAGTTATGACTAGAAAACTAAAAGTGTGTCGAGCAGATCAGCAGGACGGACGAGAGTTCTAAAAAGGTTTTGGTTAAAAACACATGTATATTTGAAACACCAAAAACTAAAACGGTATTTTTCTAAAACTAAAAATCTTTTATGAAAACACATAAATCAAGAGTGTGTGTGTGATATGAACTTGAGCAATCCACCAACTATCTATCCTTTACATTTTAACTAAAACAAACAAAAATCTTATACCTAGACACAAGTCTTCATCTTCTTGAAGTCTTCCCTTGAAGTCTTCTCATCTTCTTGACTTGGTCCACATGCAATCCACCGAGCTCATCTCTAGATGTGGTCTTGATGCATAGGCTCGTGAATCGACCGGTGCTAGCTTCCAACTTGACATTTTATCCTTTGTTGAAGCTCCACACCTACTAAGATCTTGATAAGGAATCTGTCACTAATTAAACACAAGATCATTAGTAAACATAACTTCATGAGTTGATCATCATCAAAACTAGGGTGCTAGGCCTTCTTTGGGCCAACATATATTCCTATATTTTTCTTACATGATTGTTTCCCGTTCATGATATCGATATGATACTCCTGTTAGTGGACATGAGTGCTGTTGATATGCGATGTGTGGAACTAAGTACCACGTGGATCTAAGTTACGGGGGCCATCTCTAGAATCTCACATCTCCCGTTTTTCGTTTCCCGTTATCTTGTTTCATGCTATCAACAGAACTCATGTCCTGTTATTATGTTACTTGTACCATGCACCATTCTTGTTCTTGATACACTATGTAGCTTAAATATAATAAATATAATATGGGATGGGGGAGACTTGACGGTTGACTAGTCTTGTCGAGTGGATGTCTGGATTCAATGTTAATCCCACTGCAGGAGACGTGGTAGTGCTGGCTATCGCTTGTATTGTGTAGCACCCCGTATCCGGGATACGTACCCAGATACGTGTCCCAAAATTTTTCAACCGTATTGCTCAATTTTCTTCCTGTATGTGTTTTGAGTTGTGATTACTTATATTATTGAGTATTGGATCTGCATTCTCAGATCTAGAGTAAGCCCTGACCCGGACCGGGAACCCGATACCAGCCAGTAGCCCGATTTGACTTTCTGGTAGTCCAATTTAACCGATTTTAGTTTCAAAGACTGTTTTCTAATATTTTAGATTTTTCATGATTTTCTGGAATTTTTTAAAATTTTTCTGCAAAATCTCTAAAAACCGGTGTCGGTCGACATCGCTGACTGATTTTCGGATTTTTAATTTTCAAACGGAATTGAATTTTCAAAAATAGCTTTTACATTACTTCTTAGAATTTCATTTTCTATTTAAATACATTTTTGGGATTTTTCTAAATTTATCAAAATTTGACCGATTCTGGTGTCGGCCGGTATCGCCAGAAGATTTCAGGATTTTTAATTTGAAAACTATATTGAATTTCTCAAATCTGATTTCACCGTGTATCCTAAAATAATATTTTCTATTTTTGAGAATTTTTTAGAACGTTTCTGAAACGGTCGAATTTTCAACCCATTTAAATAATAATATTATTTACCGACAATTTCTTTTCTCACTTTTTCCTTCTATATTCCCCACTTTGTACTACCAGAAATTATAATAAATAAATTAGTTAATAATAAAAATTTTAAACTATTTATTTTCTTTTTTTCCTATTTTTTTCTTTTCTTTAATTTTCTTTCTTTTCTTTCTTTTTCTTCTCTTCACCTTGATTTCCCCCACAACTAAATGCAGCCACCAAAGCTGCCCGCCGCCCACCACCTATAGTAGTAGGTCTGCTGCCGCAGCCCTATCCTCCCTAAACCATCAATTCATTCCTCTCTCATCCTCTATTAAACCACCAAACTTCCATTTCCTTATCATTTCAAACAAAAATCCAAAATCCAAAAACTTCATCTCCTTCAACAAAACAACCCACTCACGCATCCTTCACAACCAGCCGCCTCCACCTTCACCACCACTGCCGCCGGCCACTCCTAGGCCGGCCAACCAACTCCCCAACACCTCCTCTTCACACCACCACCTCCTTCAACCTCCAACAACCCTCCTCCTTCTCCAATTTCAACAAAAACCCATCACTCTTCTTCCTTCTCTTCTCCAAAATTCACCCTCATCTCCACCAAATTCTCCACTTCCACCACCCCATTATCAACTCCTTGTTGGCCCGGAGACCTTCCTCTCTAGTTTTGATGATGATTAACTCATGTAGTTATGTTTACTAATAATCTTGTGATTTTAATTTTAGATCATGTAACAAGATATTAGTTGGTGATTGCTTCAAAAAGAGGAGTTTGGAAGCCTTCACTTGGTGATTCCCGAGCCCGAGCGTCAAGATCATTCATAGCCATGCTCGTTGGATCACAGAGTTTGGATCGGGTCGACTTGAAGATGAAGATCGTCAAGAAGACTTAGGTATCCATAGTTTAGTGTGTTTAGATCCATGTGTAAAGATAAGAATAGTTGATATGCTCAAGTGCACAATACACACGTTTTATGTTTGGATATTGGTTTTTCGGTTTTGGTTTAACCGATATTTGTTTTCATGAATAGATTGATCAAAACAAGTTTACTTGGTTTTTATGTATATTAGATGTGTTCAATATACATACATGCTTCATATCTTAAACAAACTTATTTTGATATGCCTATTCATGAGTTTTAGGAAAAATCAGATTTCCTATTGAAAAATCCAAGTTTGATAAAATTTGCAAGACATAAAAAGAGTTCAAATGGTTGGTATTTGTCTTGAAATTATTATCACAAGTTTGTATTTCAATACAAAATGTTAAAACTATTTTTGGGGATTTTTAGAAGAGATAAAAGAATTTTTAAAATTATTTTTAACCCCAGTTTCTAACCCAGAACTGGCTGACAGGCCAGGTCGGTCGACCGCTCGGTCGACCGCACCAAGGGCCGGTCGACTGTGCGGTCGACCGACGTGCACAGAGCTGTGCACGTCTGGCAGCACAGTGGGCCGGTCGACCGGGCGGTCGACCGGACCAGAGAGCTTTGCTCTCTGTATCTGGGCGGTCGATCGGGCGGTCGACCGGGATTGCCCAACGGTTATATCTATGACCGTTGGCGGTCGACCGGCCGGTCGACCGCCAGCCTGTCAGGTTGACAGATCAGCCTAACGGCTAGTTTTCTGTTTGGGCTATAAATACCCCATTTCTTGGGGTTTTGTACAAGATTTTCTGAGCTAATTTTTCCCTACTCTCTGGTTTTAAAAATAAGTTTTCAAAAGAGTTTAAAGAGCAAAAAGATTCATTTTGTTTGTTTTAAGTGTTTTGTTATTTTCAAAGGAAATAGGTTTTTGGGAAATTGGTTTATTGTTCTTCATTTCAATATCTATTTGGTATTTTTCCAAGAGTATTTCTTTGATCAAAACGCTTAGTTTTTTCACACTTGAGCTTATCTTCTATCCTATTCTATTAGGATCTTTGTTTTGTGGAAAAGAGATTGTTTGAGGTTGATTGAGCCTCCAAGTTGTAAACACCCTTGCTTTTGTTGTATCCCTCTTGGTAGAGGTTGATCGGGTGATTGGTTTGCTCCCTCTTTGGTAGAGGTTGAGATTGTTGTTTGCTCCCTTTAGTGAGAGGTGGAGTTTGGTTTGTATCCCTCTTCGGTAGAGGTGTTTGTGGTTGTTTGGCTACGAGCCTACCCCTTGGTTGTGAGGCGGTGTTTGAGAGAGGAGTTCGGTACTCCCTTGTTGTAAAAATCCTCCTCGGTGGAGGTTCCCTCGGTGGGAGTCCTCGGTGGACAAGATAGTGGATTAGAAATCCTTCTCGGTGAAGGCGGGGACGTAGAGCTAGGGGCTCGAACCTCGGAACATATCTTAGTGTTTGCGTTTGATCCATTGTCTCTCTAACTCTCTCTTTATTTGTGTTGTGCATAGCATCATTTATTCATTCATATCATATATTGCTTGTGTTGTGCCTTGCATTATTTCATATTGCTTATCATCCTTATATGCTTGGCTTGCTTGTGTGTGTGCCTCACTTGTACTTAACCACAAGAGCTTCATATAGCACCTCAACTCTTATTTAGGGGAATCAAGAGGAGTTAGTTCAGAGCCCTTCACGGAAAATTCGGCTACACTTGTGTGTTGTACTAAGTGTGTTACAAAATTTGTTTTAGTTTCCGCATTTAGTTTCTAGATTAGTATTATCACCTATTCACCCCCCTCTAGGTGATTTACAATTGGTATCAGAGCCTACGCTCCTGATACTTAGGCTTAACATCCTAGGAGTGAGATCCTTGTTTGCTAATCTATCATTTGCATTTGCTTGTTTGCACACATATAGTTTGGACCCATGGACTTCATGACCCCACCTATGTTTGACCCTTCCAACATCATTGTTTGGAAGATTAGGATGTCCGTTTATTTACAAACCCTAGGATATAAGGTTCACCTTGCCATTACCAAGGAATCCTATCTTAGTGATAGCAAGCATATCGGGGCTAATGCACAAGCCCTTGAGGCCATTAGAAGCACGCTTTCAAAAGAATATCTTATGCTTGTTTCTAATCTTGATTCCGCTTTTGCAGTATGGAACAAGTTGACAACCACCACCACCTCCAAGCTTCAATTGCCTATCCAACAAGAGGAGGAGTCTAGTGGAGAATCCGAGTCACAATGCTTCATGATCCAAGGGAATGACTCCCTTGAGGTACAATCGGAATCTCAACTAGATAATGATGATGCTAGTTCTTCATGTAGTGATTTTGTTGATGCTCATGCTCTAAATGAAGAACTTTCTATTGTGTGTTAAAAATTGATTGAAAAATATAATGTTTTGAAAAAGAAAAATCTAGGAATTGAAAAAGAAAATAAATGTTTGCATTCTAGACTTGACAAGGTTTTGCAAGAGAAGGTTGAGGTCTATAATGAAAGGGATTCATTGAGATCTCAACTAGACCTTGCACTAAAAGAAAATAATTTTTTGAAAAATAAAAATGATTGTGAAAATATTTTGAAGAGAAATGAAAACTTGTCTTCAAAAATTGATTTTGTTTAAAAGAGAATGTTGCTTTGAAAAATAAAATAATTTCTATTTCAAATGATTTAGATGTTTGTTTAAAGAAAAATGAGTTTTTGAAAAATAAGATTGATTCCCATGTTTGCCATGCTAGGGTAGTTTCACCTAGATCACCCCTTGCATGCTCCACTTTATCTTCAAGTGTTAAAAATGATATAAATATTTTGAAGAAGAATGTTGATTGTTTGGACTCCACTTTGAGCCAATGTGTTATGGGCCATACACGTTTGGAAACCTTGTTTCGAAAGAAACAAGTTCCATCTTTTCATACACACCCTTCACGGCATACACATGCTCCTCACGGACACCATCATCACTTGTATGCTCATGTGTACACTTGTACACATTGTGGACGTAAGGGCCACCTTGCTAAATTTTGTTATGATAGAATGCATGTTTCAAATTTAGCAAATAAATTTGTTTGGGTTAGAGAAGGTACTAACCCCAATGGACCCAAAAAGTTGTGGGTACCAAAACCACCCCTCTTGTATTTGATGTAGGAGTGGGCTCTCGCATGACGTGAGAGTAGCGGTACCTTAGAGTGGATGTGTTCCGAGCTTAAAGGAGATTATTTGGATGCATCACTTTCAAGGGAAGTTTGGTGGAAGACCACCTTGTTTTGGAGACATGGAGAGTTGCCTCATAGGTTTTGGTAACGGTCTCTTACTCCTTATTTATTTATGCATGCTTTTCATGTTCATTATTTATAGCATGTTTTGATGTTTATATGATCATTATGAAAATGCCATGTTTATTAGACTCTTGACATGCATGTATAGCCCTTTTGAGACACCCATATTTAAATGGACTATTATGTTGTGTTCTCACCTTAGTTTAGCTATCATGTACATCATAGTTCTAATAACATGTGGATTTGCATAATAATCATGTTTTTGTTTATCATGATGATTTTTGTCTTGTTTTATACTTCATGCTTTGAATATATGTTTGAATGTTAGTTTTCATTAAGACTAGGATTTATACTTGTATATATAGTGGGCCACAAATAAATCTATATATGTTTGAGCTTGAATGCTTATTTGAACCCATTAGATGTGCTAGTATAGTCTAGTTTTGATGATTCATGCATTTAACTTGTATTCTTATTATCCATGTTTTCATGTTTTTCATGTTTAACTTCATGTATATGTCTATCTTGTCCAAACTATTAGATATACATGTATATCCTTTTGAGCCACGTGCCTTCATGCATATATCTTTGTGGACTCGTTGTGTTTGGATATATATGTATACTTTAGTTTGTATAGGACATACATATACCTTGAAGATTAAATAGTTTTGATGATTTTCATGTTTTCTTGTTTCAAGGAATATTGAGCTTATTGTCCATCTTTCATGATTATGATCTTCACATTTATTTATACACTCACATTTATTGTTTACTCATATTTTCTTTTCATGAATCATATTTATGCTTAATTGACTTAGAGTGTTGATTATCATGTGAATTTCATGTTTCATGAAAAATAATTTGTTTTATTCCTTACTTGAAGGATTTCGTACTAGTTTACAAAATTTTCATATAACTAGTTGCGATATTCTTCATTTGGTAGTGATTTTCAAATACTATATTTTGTTTCAAATCTATTTTTTGAAAACCCCTACCATCCAATGGTGGTTGGATGGGAGATCATGCTCATGTATGTTTTATATTGAAAATCATTTTAAACTTGAACATGATTGGGAGGCTAGGAAATATGAGTTATACTTTGATATTATTGTTGTTTCAATTGGTATCATTGGATTCTTTCAATTGGTATCAATTTTGACCTTTCTTGTATACTCATATATGTTTGTATGTATGTATGCTTTCAATTCCAATAGTATCAATTTCGATTGGTATTAAACTTTTCATACATATATGTTTTATTTGTGCTTATTATATCCCTATATCTTTAAGCACAAAATCTTGTTTATGTTAAAGCTTGAGTTTCAACTTTGTTTCAATTGATTCAAATTTTCAATTGGTATCTTATTTCGAGCTTACGCATTGTTTTCGTTAGTATTTCATAAAGAGGGAGAAAATTCGATTTTCATATTTCAATTGGTATTTGTATCTCCACTCCCTTGCTTTATGATAGAAAATAAAAATTTTAAATTGATATCATATACTTAAAAAGAAAAATACTCTCTTTTGATATCAAGATGTTTATTTGAATGTTTTAAAAGTGGTATATCAAAATTTGTTTAAAAAAAATAAATACAAAAGTTTTGATTTGTTTTGCCTATATGCAAGGAGAGCTTAACATCTCTTCTACATATAGATTCATGATGAGTGTATCTTGTATTGAAGAGCTTGACAACTTTTTCTTTATGTGGTACACGTGTGTAGGGGGAGCTTCACATCTCCTCTTATGCATTGCATAGTGTACGTTATGTGAATTAGGGCTTGTCATCCCTCCTTCATGTAATGTATCTATGTAGGGAAGCTTCACATCTTCCTCTTCATGAATGTATATAGCATATACCATTTATTTATTGATCTATGTTTACTTTCAATTGGTATCAAGATGCTACTTTGAC
Organism: Agave tequilana; assembly: GCA_038442645.1. Taxonomy (NCBI): domain Eukaryota; kingdom Viridiplantae; phylum Streptophyta; class Magnoliopsida; order Asparagales; family Asparagaceae; genus Agave; species Agave tequilana. Next base: position 51,878 of record JAVJIF010023224.1, read on the forward strand.
ATATTTTCAATTGATATCTTAATTGATTGTCACCCCTATATTGATATTTTTTGTTTTAGACAAAAACGGGGAGAGAAAAATTTATTGATTTAGTTTTGTTTTTACCCCTTTATTGATGATTGACAAAAGGGGGAGAAAGATTTTGAGTTTGATTGTGTTTTATATATGCATGTTTATGTTTTGCATATATTAAGTTTAATTTAGTTTAATTTTAATTGGTATCTAGAGCATGTTTTATTTTTTGAACAATTCATTGGGTATCTAGAGCCTTTTTATTGTTTTTTGCATTGTCATTCATTGCATATTTATGTTTATTTGTTTTATGCATGAGTTAAGGGGGAGCTTCTTTGAAGCTTAACTTTAATCCATGCATATATAACTCCATGAGTTTTGTCATCATCAAAAAGGGGGAGATTGTTGGCCTGGAGGCCTTCCTCTCTAGTTTTGATGATGATTAACTCATGTAGTTATGTTTACTAATAATCTTGTGATTTTAGTTTCAGATCATGTAACAAGATATTAGTTGGTGATTGCTTCAAAAAGAGGAGTTTGGAAGCCTTCACTTGGTGATTCCTGAGCCCGAGCGTCAAGATCATTCATAGCCATGCTCGTTGGATCACGGAGTTTGGATCGGGTCGACTTGAAGATGAAAATCGTCAAGAAGACTTAGGTATCCATAGTTTAGTGTGTTTAGATCCATGTGTAAAGATAAGAATAGTTGATATGCTCAAGTGCACAACACACACGTTTTATGTTTTAACCGATATTTGTTTTCATGAATAGATTGATCAAAACAAGTTTACTTGGTTTTTATGTATATTAGATGTGTTCAATATACATACATACTTCATATCTTAAACAAACTTATTTTGATATGCCTATTCATGAGTTTTAGGAAAAACCAGATTTCCTATTAAAAAATCCAAGTTTGATAAAATACAAGATTTGATTTTTGATAAAATTTGCAAGACATAAAAAGAGTTCAAATGGTTGGTATTTGTCTTGAAATTATTATCACAAGTTTGTATTTCAATACAAAATGTTAAAACTATTTTTGGGGATTTTTTAGAAGAGATAAAAGAATTTTTAAAATTATTTTAACCCCAGTTTCTGACCCAGAACTGGCTGACAGGCCAGGTCGGTCGACCGCACCAAGGGCCGGTCGACCGTGCGGTCGACCGACGTACACAGAGTTGTGCACGTCTAGCAGCACAGTGGGCCGGTCGACCGAGCGGTCGACCGGACCAGAGAGCTTTGCTTTCTGTATCTGGGCGGTCGACCGGGCGGTCGACCGGGATTGCCCAACGGTCATATTTATGACCGTTGGCGGTCGACCGACCGGTCGACCGCCAGCCTGTCAGGCTGACAGATCAACCTAACGGCTAGTTTTCTGTTGGGCTATAAATACCCCATTTCTTGGGGGTTTTGTACAAGATTTTCTGAGCTAATTTTTCCCTACTCTCTGGTTTTAAAAATAAGTTTTCAAAAGAGTATAAAGAGCAAAATGATTCATTTATTGTTTTAAGTGTTTTGTTATTTTCAAAGGAAATAGGTTTTTGGGAAATTGGTTTCTTCATTTCAATATCTATTTGGTATTTTTCCAAGAGTATTTCTTTGATCAAAACACTTAGTTTTTCCACACTTGAGCTTATCTTCTATCCTATTCTATTAGGATCTTTGTTTTGTGGAAAAGAGATTGTTTGAGGTTGATTGAGCCTCCAAGTTGTAAACACCCTTACTTTTGTTGTATCCCTCTTTGGTAGAGGTGATCGGGTGATTGGTTTGCTCCCTCTTTGGTAGAGGTTGAGATTGTTGTTTGCTCCCTTTAGTGAGAGGTGGAGTTTGGTTTGTATCCCTCTTCGGTAGAGGTGTTTGTGGTTGTTTGGCTACGGGCCTACCCCTCGGTTGTGAGGTGGTGTTTGAGAGAGGAGTTCGGTACTCCTTATTGTAAAAATCCTCCTCGGTGGAGGTTCCCTCGGTGGGAGTCCTCGGTGGACAAGATAGTGGATTAGAAATCCTTCTCGGTGAAGGCGGGGACGTAGAGCTAGGGGCTCGAACCTTGGAACATATCTTAGTGTTTGCGTTTGATCCATTGTCTCTAACTCTCTCTCTCTCTTTATTTGTGTTGTGCATAGCATCATTTATTCATTCATATCATATATTGCTTGTGTTGTGCGTTGCATTATTTCATATTGCTTATCATCCTTATATGCTTGGCTTGCTCTTGTGTGTGCCTCACTTGTACTTAACCACATGAGCTTCATATAGCACCTCAACCCTTATTTAGGGGAATCAAGAGGAGTTAGTCCAGAGCCCTTCACGGGGAATTCGGCTACACTTGTTTGTTGTACTAAGTGTGTTGCAAAATTTTTTTTAACTTCCGCATTTAGTTTCTAGATTAGCATTATCACCTATTCACCCCCCTCTAGGTGATTTACACTCCTCCTCCTCTAACCCCCCAACACCACCAATCATCACCACTACCACCACAACCACCACCACCACCATCTTTCACCACCACCAAAACAACCCAATAACAAAACAACCCCCACCTCCCACTCCACCCCTTGGACGCGCGCGCGCGGCCAGCCGCTCCGGCGGCGCCGGCGCCGGTGGCCGGCCGACGGCCACCTCCCCTCCTCTCTTTTTTTTCTTTTCTTCTTTCTTTCTTTCTTCTTCATTTCTTTCTTTTCCCTAATATAATACTCATATTTCCTCATTCCAAAAATACCCCTCCCTCCATTCCCTTATTACTTTACTATTTACAACCCTACCCCCTTTTATTTTAATTCCTATTTTCCTTTAAAAACACCACATTTCTCTCTTTCTCTCTCTCCCTTCCTACAACTTTCTCTCTCCTCTCTCTCTCTCTCCTCTCTATTCCCTCTCTAATATTTATATAAATATTTATAATTATATATTTTAATATACAACTTCGGGCTAGTGGAATTCTCGTGCGGATCGCCGATTTTTCAGATTTTTAACTGGTATTTCACCCCGGTTTCAGGCGAGTGCTTATTATTAATTTAAAAATAATTACCCTTGTATTTATAACATGATATTAACATGTGGATATTTTAATATGCCTAACACTTGCTACTGTAATTTTTAGTACATGACTCCATGATATATTTGACACTGATATTGCCATGCTATATTTGACACCGATTATTGTCATGCTATATTTGACACCGATATTTGTCATGCTATATTTGACACCGATTATTGTCATGCTATATTTGACACCGATATTTGTCATGCTGTACTTGACCAGTGACATCTGACACCGGCACTCGGTATTTACACCGGTACTCAGTATTTACACCGACACTTGGCATGTTACACTTGATATAATATTTATGACTCCGGCACTCGGTATTTACAATGGCACTCGATATATAGACCCGGTACTTGATATGTCATACTTGACACCTGATCCTAACACCCGGTATATGATATATTTTCATGTGGTACAAATACCTGGACCTGACATCATGACTCTTAACCGGACACTACCTGTAATATCCCCTAACTAATAATACTGTAATTCTATTTTTAAGTATTTATTTTTACTGTATTTAATTTTATTATTAGTAATAGTGTTATTGTTATTATTATATATATATGTTGTTATTATTATGATTGTTCCTGTTTCATTGATTCCTAATCCAACCCATTTCCATATCCCATTATCCTTTATCCTATTAACCATTTACCCATTTGGACCCAAACCCATCAATATTATACCCATTACCCTTTTATCTCAACTGATACCGAATACCCATGATCCAAACCCGAAACCCATTATCCCAGTATCTTAATCCCAACAACCAAATCAAATCAAATCTTAAATCCTAACAACCTATCTAATCCCACCAAATCCTAACCATCCTAATCTTCTCCCAACACACAGCCGCACACCCACCTGCTTCCCCTCTTCTCCGGCAAAACCCCCACTCCGAGATACTCCTGGTCGCCGGAACTTCACCGAAATCCTCCGACGGCAGCCCATTCATCTCTTTGTTGTGGTATCTTCACCAGCGCTAGGCCGAGCTTCCCATGACAGCCGGATCTCCATCCTCCCTGCCGCACAGCAGCCGCGCCCTGTCCAGACTAGCAGGCCGACAGCGACCAACCAGCAGCAGCTCGGGCTCCTCCTCCTCCTCCCCTGCAGTCCAGCCTGCGCCAGCAACCAGCCACAACAGCAGCGAGGACAGCCTACCAGATCTGCCACGACAACTATAGCAGACCCGGATCCGTTGACATTCCCTTGGCAGCGTCCAGCAGCGAAGACAGCCGCAATAGCAGCAGCAGCAGGCCGATTTGGCTGCTCCTTCACGGCAGCAACAACTCCAGTCCAGCCGTGAGCTTTTCCTCCATGCAGTGTGCCGCACAACGTCCCCTGCAACTCCAGCAACAGCAGCAGGCCGCCGGCCTCCTCTCCATGGACGGCAGCAGCCCAAGCGGCAGATCAGCCGGCCACCTCCAGGCTCTGCCGCACAGCCACTCCGGCAGCCAGGACAGCCCCGACATCGCCCTCCAGCACCCCGCAACAGCCCAAGGCCAACCAGCAGATCCCATGATGTGAGTGTCTCCATTTCCCTCTTAATTCATTTAACAACATGTGTGTGAGTTCACATTAAATTGCTATCATAAATTTTAAGGATGCATATGTACATGTGGTTGGGCGAGTTCTCAATTCTCGCTCTTTTCATTGATGTAGTGTGCGTGCGTTGGTTCGACTTGTACATGAGATAAATAGACATACAAGATTAGGAATAGGGGTAGGCTTATTCATATCAGGTTGCAGGATCATTAGTCGACTTACCCATGATATTAGTCGACTAATACATATATTAGTCGACTTGCCCTTGCCCTATAGTCGACTAGGTTCCCTTTTAGAATAGTTGTCGACTTTCTGTTTGTAACCAACCCCAGTCGACTACCCCATTCCCTATAGTCGACTAATAACCTCCCTAGTCGACTTGCCATTTATTATAGTCGACTAATATCATAAACTAGTCGACTTATTATAGGTATAGTCACTAGGTGTTTGTCCTGTAGATCATGTACTCTCTGTTTCTGGCTATTACTCCTGTTAGTCGACTTGCATTTCCTATAGTCGACTAGTACTCCTATACTAGTCGACTTATCATAGCCTTAGTCGACTAGTTTTGTTTCGAAGGTTGTGTAGCCTCTGTGTTGATCAATACTTATATATGTTAGTCGACTTGCCTTCCCTGTTAGTCGACTAGTACCCTTTATAGTCGACTTATTATATTGGTTAGTCGACTAACCCTTATCCTAGTCGACTTGCTCCTTCCCCCTAGTCGACTAACTTTGGTATGACTGCTGTTCTTAGATCTTTTATGGATTGAGGACTTTACCTCTGGGGCTATGATATTGGATATAGATGAATGAATATGATTTGAGGAATAGATATTGGTTAGAATTGACCTGACCTAATAGATCTTAGATATATATATATCTGATATGTTACTTGACTTTGGGATCCTGTGAATGACCTTGATAGAGTGAGAGTGTGTGATAATCTTGATCGGATTGAAATATAAGGATTTGATTATATGTATCAGGACATGTAGTATTTCAGTTATTGAGATTCAAATATACTGATGACTTGAGGATCAAAGTTGATAGGATGAGAGAATTGATTATTGATTTATGGGACTTGTGATTTCTGAAGCCGATTACTGATACGGATTGAAACTTGATGTTCACGATGATTGTATGGAGATTGTTGGTTGATATATTAGTTACTATTGTATTTTAGTGCAGATGGATGTGAGATATTGACCGGTTCTAGATTAGACTGTCCATTGAGCAGTATCTGAATTCGTTACTGTATAAATTCATGTTATTGAAAGTTACTGGGAAAATATTGTTAGACCGTAACACTTTCATTGTTTTATTATTCTACCGTTTATACGGTAACATTATTCACATTGTTATTGTTACATTGATATTGTTACTGTTACTGTATCGTCCCAGTAATCGAAATGACATGGATATTGATGTTATAAATGATAATGTAAATTGACAACTTACACTGGAATTGAAAAAATTAATGGAGGAGATAGCGTCTGTATTTTGGGGACCTAGGATACAGGTTGCGTAGCCGAGACACGTTTCCACTGCAGGGTTCCGGGGGATGACTGACATCCCGTATTGTCCATATTGTCATTGTTATTGACACATTGTTATTGTTATTGATATTGACTACCTAGCGGTAGGACCTGGTTCAGCGCCAGGTGATTGGGCCGTGGTTCCGGGTATGTACGGAACCCACCTAAAGTATGGACAATGTCTCTTCCATTAATTTCAATAAATTAGGACCCTGATTGACACGTGTAGTAAGCGTAGTATGGGATGCGTCTATTACAGGTGGCAATTGGTGTTCACTGACATAATAAATGACAATGAACTGTTATAATGTATTGTGACTGACTATAATCACTGGCTGTGTATATATATAACTATGATAGACATATGACTATAACCATGACCATATTTATATACCAGATTAGTGACATTGTTAGGATTCACATGTAGACATCAGTTGTTATTTACAGTTGTGATAGTTGTCTTATATCTTTATTCATGTTGTTATCAGATATACTACAGTTCAGTTATTTATCATGTTATTTAGTTTTTATATCTGCAGTTATTCTTGTTATTACTTTATGCACATTGTTTATATGCACGAGTTTTTCCTTTACCCACACACTCACCAGGTCGCTTTATGACAACCCTGAATTTGCACGTCCAGATATTGATGCTTGTTTCCATTGTGCAGGTGTTCGATGAGATTGTACGCTTTGCGAGGAGCTGGACTCTCTCCCTTCTGATTCTGGTATTCTCATCTCTTTTATCTTCATGTTATTCCTGATTCTACCTTTATCGTATTCAGTTGCCATTTTCCTTTCCTTATTCATCTGTTATCATTGTGTTAGATATTTATATGTCATATTGCAGTGATTATTGATTGATTATGGTTTAGATTTATAGCTTGTTCAGGTTAATTTAAGCTTAGCGTATATATGTGGGGTATTTTCCTCGCGTATATACGTTGCCGACTCCGTCGCGACTCCATTTTCACGTATTTTGGGAAGCGGGGCGTGATAGGTTTTCTTGGTATCAGAGCCAGGTTTCGACATAAAACGGACCTGATTCTTACCTGTAACTTGAAACGAGCTATGTATACACTGTAATATACATATACTATCTATGCGATGATATTGACTCCATTTGGAATTGACTGTCCTCCCTTTGAAAAATCCATCTCTTGATCTTTCGATCTCTCTGATCACATCTCTCCTTTAGAGTAATCTTGCTTCCATCCTGATTCCTATTCCTCTTGTCGGTTCTATTTTTGATTATATTTCTTGAAATTGGTCACTCCATATTGAAGCTGATAGCAGAGATTAGAGTGCACAGCAGAAGCAAGTGGACCCATGATGCAGTGAGCAGTGGTGTGAAAGCTTCATCTTCTTCCTAATCTGATTTTTATCATTCCCAACTTTATTGAAATTTCGAGGACGAAATTTTTATAAGGTGGGTAGAATGTAATATCCCCTAACTAATAATACTATAATTCTATTTAAGTATTTATTTTTACTGTATTTAATTTTATTGTTATTAGTAGTGTTATTGTTAATTATATATATGTGTTATTATTATGATTGTTCCTGTTTCATTGATTCCTAATCCAACCCATTTCCATATCCCATTACCCTTTATCCTATTAACCATTTACCCATCTGGACCCAAAACCCATCAATATTATACCCATTACCCTTTTATCTCAACTGATACCGAATACCCATGATCCAAACCCGAAACCCATTATCCCAGTATCTTTATCCCAACAACCAAATCCAAATCAAATCTTAAATCCTAACAACCTATCTAATCCCACCAAATCCTAACCATCCTAATCTTCTCCCAACACACAGCTGCATACCCACCTGCTTCCCCTCTTCTCGGCAAAACCCCCACTACGAGTTACTGCTGGTCGCCGGAACTTCACCGAAATCCTCCGACGACAGCCCATTCATCTCTTTGTTGTGGCATCTTCACCAGCGCTAGGCCGAGCTTCCCATGGCAGCTGGATCTCCATCCTCCCTGCCGCACAGCAGCCGAGCCCCTGTCCCGACCAGCAGGCCGACAGTGCCCAACCAGCAGCAGCTCGGGCTCCTCCTCCTCCTCCCCTGCAGTCCAGCCTGCGCCAGCAACCAGCCACAACAGCAGCGAGGATAGCCCACCAGATCTGCCCGGCAACTATAACAGCCCCGGATCCGTTGACATTCCTTGGCAGCGTCCAGCAGCGAAGACAGCCGCAATAGCAGCAGCAGCAGGCCGGTTTTGGCTACTCCTTCACGGCAGCAACAACTCCAGTCCAGCCGTGAGCTTTTCCTCCATGCAGTGTGCCGCACAACGTCCCCTGCAACTCCAGCAATAGCAGCAGGCCGCCGGCCTCCCTCCATGGACGGCAGCAGCAGCCAAGCGGCAGATCAGCGGCCACCTCCAGGCCCTGCCGCATAGCCACTCCGGCAGCCAGGACAACCCCGACATCGCCCTCCAGCACCCCGCAACAGCCAAGGCCAACCAGCAGATCCCCATGATGTGTGTGTCTCTATTTTCCTCTCGATTCATTTAACAGTATGTGTGTGAGTTCACATTAAATTGCTATCATAAATTTTGTGGATGCATACGTACATGTGGTTGGGCGAGTTCTCTATTCTCGCTCTTTTCATTGATGTAGTGTGCGTGCATTGGTTCGGCTGGTACATGAGATAAATAGACAAACAACATTGGGAATAGGGGTAGGCTCATTCATATCAGGTTGCAGGATCATTAGTCGACTTACCCATGATATTAGTCGACTAATACATATATTAGTCGACTTGCCCTTGCCCTATAGTCGACTAGGTTTCCCTTTTAGAGTGGTTGTTGACTTTCTGTTTGTCGACTGTAACCAACCCTAGTCGACTACCCCTTCCCTATAGTCGACTAATAACCTCCCTAGTCGACTTGCCATTTATTATAGTCGACTAATATCATAAACTAGTCGACTTATTATAGGTATAGTCGACTAGGTGTTTGTCCTGTAGATCATGTACTCTCTATTTCTGGCTATTACTCCTGTTAGTCGACTTGCATTTCCTATAGTCTACTAGTACTCCTATACTAGTCGACTTATCATAGCCTTAGTCGACTAGTTTCTGTTCTGAAGGTTGTTAGCCTCTGTGTTGATCAATACTTATATATGTTAATCGACTTGCCTTCCCTGTTAGTCGACTAGTACCTTTATAGTCGACTTATATTGGTTAGTCGACTAACCCTTATCCTAGTCGACTTGCTCCTACCCCTAGTCGACAACTTTGGTATGACTGCTGTTCTAGATCTTTTATGGATTGAGGACTTACCCCTGGGGCTATGATATTGACATAGATGGATGAATATGATTTTGAGGAATATATAATTGGTTAGAATTGACCTGACCTGATAGATCTTAGATATATATATCTGATATGTTACTTGACTTTGGGATCCTGTGATTGACCTTGATAGAGTGAGAGTGTGTGATAATCTGATCGGATTGAAATATAAGGATTTGATATATGTATCAGGACATGTAGTTATTTCAGTTATTGAGATTCAAATATATCGATGACTTGAGGATCAAAGTTGACGTTAGGATGAGAGAATTGATTATTGATTTATGGGATTTGTGATTTCTGAAGCCGATTACTGATACGGATTGATACTTGATGTTCACGATGATTGTATGGAGATGTTGGTTGATAGATTAGTTACTATTATATTTAGTGCAGATGGATGTGAGATATTGACCGGTTCTAGATTAGACTGTCCATTGAGCAGTATCTGGATTCGTTATGTATAAATTCGTGTTATTGAAAGTTACTGGGAAAATATTGTTAGACCGTAACACTTTCATTATTCTATTGTTCTACCGTTTATACGGTAACATTGTTCACATTGTTATTGTTACATTGATATTGTTATTGTTACTGTATCGTCCCAGTAATCGAAATGACATGGATATTGATTGTTATAAATGATAATGTAAATTGACAACTTACACTGGGATTGGGAAATTAATAGAGGAGACAGCGTCTGTATTTTGGGTGGATCTAGGATACAAGTTGCGCAGCGCGAGATACGGTTTCACTGCAGGGTTCCGGGGGATGACTGACATCCCGTATTGTCCATATTGTCATTGTTATTGACACATTGTTATTGTTATTGATATTGACTACCTAGCGTAGGACCTGGTTCAGCGCCAGGTGATTGGGCCGTAGTTCCGGGTATGTACGGAACCCACCTAAAGCATGGACAATATCTCTTCCATTAATTTCAATAACTTAGGACCCTGATTGACACGTGTAGTAAGCATAGTATGGGATGCGTCTATTACAGGTGGCAATTGGTGTTCGCTGACATAATAAATGACAATGAACTGTTATAATGTATTGTGACTGACTATAATCACTTG